>CATIWQ010338298.1:0-26258 GCA_949673415.1 Euphorbia schlechtendalii | reverse complement strand
TAATTTTGTATATCATTTCCGCATCTTAAATACTTTAATTATAAAGGGGGACTCTGAGTAACTAATACTTACTCAGAAGCTACTTCTGAAGCAGTCTTCAGAAGATTAGACGAAAACTCGAAAAGAGTCATTCACCCCCCCTCTAACCTATTAAACACCCTTACTGGGTCCTACAGAACTTAATAGACCTTAACTGAACTGAACTTAATTGAACTGAACTGAACTTAACTGAACTTAATGGACTTGACCTGAACTGAACTGAACCAAATGGAAGGTGAAGAGAACATGGCTTTAATTCATGATATTTAATGATGGAAAAGATTCGTACATGCCTTCAAGAATCGCTGGATTAATCAACGCCAGGCTTAGGCTAAAGCGTAATAACAATGGAACAATTATGTTACATCATCATGATCTCTATAAAAATAAACATGTGAAATATGTTGACATGGGTACGATCCCGTCCATCGCGAGACCTATTCATGTATGTCTTTTATGGGATTAGTGTGGATAAATTAATTGAAGTATAGGCCCGATTCGATGATATTATGTTATTTGTAATGACATTATTTATTATGAATTGTCAAAAAGAAAAATTATTTTATATATAATTATAAATATTATTTTTTATTTTATTAGAAAATATTTGTGTATATATATTGTAACTGTTTACCGTGTATTAAATCGATCTGAATAGGTTTGTAGATAAACTAAAACTATGTAAAAATCAGTTTGATATATATAAATCAATTGATACATCTCTCAAAATGGACGTCAAAAGTTATATTATTAATATTATTAATATCAATTATAAAGCCCTGTGAGGAAACAAAAATATTAGCTCTTGCAAAAGTAGATATACCTTTACAAGTTCTGGACATCAAATTTAATATTTCATCGATAAATAAAAAAAATTATCAATGCATGTTTATTATATCGATTATCATGAAATAATATTTGAAATTGTGTTATATCTTTTAAAAAATATATTTTATCTCTTTAAAATGCAACAGTTTGGATAAAATGTCAATAAATTTTATAATAAATATCTCCTTACAAATTTAGTGATGTAAATAATTGTTAAAAGATCACAAATTAAATAATAATGAATTACCAACATAAAGTTTCATCAGAGGAAGTAAATTTTACTTTTTGTCTGCAATTTTAAAATCCCTAAATATTTGAAGTTTAAGTGTGCTTGTTTAATGGCCAAATTAATTACAATACCATTTTTTATTAAATTTTGAGATATGATGATTTAGTACTATTGGATTTTAAAGTTTTTTTATATTTATAATTTGATTTTGGTTTAATATCCTTTAATAAAACATATCTTTTTCCTGCAAAAGACTTACGTGTTTCTATTGTTACATGTTCAATGAAATCTTCATTTGTTAAAAACAAAAGGATAAAATGTGCGCCTCCATAAGGATTGGAACTCAGGGGAGTAGAAGGGAAACCGCACGCTCTTGCTGCTGGGACACAATATTGGATTTGTTACGTATCCTTCTGTATATATTTTTATATTTATACAGTACCCGAACAAATGAGCTTAGAGTTGAGCGGTCACACACTTCGTTTCCGTTAAGGGCCGACCTCTTAATACATTACCTCTTAAAAAAATCTTATTATCAGAAAATAACCAAGTAAATAAAATTATTTTGGAAAAAAGAGTGTGAAGTAGTTTGAATTGGAGCAAACAAATTAATGGAAATAAGTAGCGTTGGTTAAAACATAAACGCGTCGAATAAAAATAATTATTGAGGTTGGGAAGGTCCTTAATGAATAGGACCCATCTAAATGTACATTCGAAATTAAGGAACTGTTAAAAAGATCAACCACGTATCTGAAATATCATAATGTTAAATCCACTTTACATCATAAATTCCAAACCGCCATCAACATCTCATCCACTGTACATATAAATGAATCAGAAACTATTATTTGCTTACTTTGTTTGTTATTTTTTTAATTTACAGACAACTTATTTAGTAAAATTAAACAAACACAACAATTAAATACATTCAGGGTTCGTTTGGTTCACGGAATGATTATTCCGTGGAATAACAGAAAAATATATGAAAAATGCTAAATATAGTGAAGTTTTTATCTTGAATCCATTATCGGATTAAATAACTATTTAATAGTTACTATACGTACATGAAATAGATTTTCCTATTTGAAATGAATAAATAACCATTCGATAATAATTAGAAATAATAATTTCGTCCGATGGCGAATTAGAGATAAATCATGTATTTTATTTGATACTTGTTTATTCATTTCTATTCTATTCCATGAAATTATCATTACGCGAATCAAACAAGCCGCTAGTTCCTCCAAATTGCTAATATTCACAAAAATCAATTAGTTAGGTGGATCAAAAATTGTTGTCAATAACTTATTTTGTTAATTAATAATAAGATTTACAAATATATACTACCAAACTGGTTGGAAGTAACCGATCTACCCATACACGGATAAATTAGATTAAAAAATGGGGATTTTATACTTTTACGGTAAAATGATAAAATGTTTTTGGAGCATGCCACTTAATAATTTTTGAAAGGTCACAAATCAAATATAAATTTTTTCTTATACGGTCTTTAAGTTTCTTTTTTTCCCTTCCAAATTAAACCATCTTCCTTTCTTTCAATCCGTGTTCACTGATCTCCACCTCCTATCTGCCTTTCCTCCTCCTGTCCATCGCTGTCATATCTAAACTCTGCTTCTAATCTCATGGTCGCTGCTGCGTCATGCCGTTGCTACTCTAGTCGCCACTGCTAGTCTTGTCCGAGTCGTCGCGATGCTCTTCCTCTTATCTTTGCTGCGTCGCTCGCCTCTTCCTCTTCCTCAATTAAGTTTCAACATCTATTTTTTTTCTCTCTTCTGATTTCAATTTTCAACTCCCTAAATCTCATCTAAATTCAAAGGATATATATATAATTTGAATGAATTTGTTTTTGTGTGATTTTGATCTAAATCTTAATTTGATTATTTTAGTTATAGGTTGAATCGTTGATTGTGTTTCTTGATTTGTTTTTGAGTTGATGGTAAATCTTGAGAATTTGATATATTCTGGTTTGAAAACTAAACAAAATCATTGAATTGCTTGTATGCTCCCTTTTACTCGGAGGAACTATAAAGTTGTCTTAGTGTGAGTAATAGGTGGCCAGTAGGGCATAATTAACCACTGATATGTTCATTTGGTAGGCTGAATCTTAGACCTTGGTGGATGCTATGTGTAGAAGACTACCATTTTAGCTTGTTCTGCACAAAATATGATTGAAACCTTTCATTGTTGTTTCATTCTGAGCAAGAAATTTGTGAAAATACAAGTATACTAAATTGCATAGTTTTTTCTTGTTTGAAATTTTGAATTTCTACGAACTCTTATTCTCTTGACATATCAAGTGCAAAAGATTTTTAGCCTTCAAATAATACACTGATTGATTGTATTAAAGAAATGATGAGTCACTGTTGAAAGTTGTTATTGAGTTCAATATTGGATGCCTTGGAAACTTTGATTGCTTCAAATTTTATGCTTGAGTTGTTTCAATAGTTTAATTGCTTCAGCTGTTTCTAACCAAAAGTTCTGACATAATACTAATTTTCGTATGTGTATATAGGTATATATTTGATTTGTTTAGCTTTAGATTGTAATATTGGATAAATAAAATAATTCTCAATCCTTTCCAAGTTGAAGGATTCAATGAACTTGGAAATGCACAACAATCTTCCGATATTAAGTCATAACCTAAAACAGCAAGAAGAACCTCAACTAGGAAAAGTATAGTCAAAGTTGAGCGTGAAAGTTCATAGATTTTGAATCGTACTCGATGGACAACAAGAACGGTTACCGAAGCAAGAAAAGATGAAATACAAACATATTATCTTACAAGGAATTCAAAGTATTGTAACATTTTTATGACTTTCAATGAACTTTATACTGGGTATAATAGCTTTTATACCAGGTATAACATCTGTTATGATAGGATTTGGTTGTTTATATTAGCAAGTTCACATATTAAAATCAATTAATGTAAGATGTATATGACATAGAAGATATGTTATCATTGAAGCCAATCCCATAAAATTTCAAAGTGATGTAAAATAATTATATATACTTGGTATATTAGTAAATATAGGTATAATAGTCAATGTATTTAGCATAATAGCTCTTTTAGCAGGTATAAGTTATTCATAATGTGATTTTCGTGTAAAATTGAGTATTGTTTTCAAATATAAGAATGTAATAGCTCGTATACCAAGTATAACAACTCATATACCGGATATAACAATTCATACACAAAGTATAACAACTCCTATACCAGATATAACAACTACTATATAAATATAATACCTTCATAAAACGATTTTTGCTGCAAAACTGAGTATAATCTAAGAGTTATTATGCCTAAGCCGTGCAAATACAAAAATAAAGTAAAAGAAAAAATAGAAACTTGAAAAAAATGGAAAAGTGAAAATATTTTGCTATCATGATAAAAATAAAAAATTTTTATCCAAACAAAGGATTTACTTGTATTTTCCTTAAAAAATCCGATCCAATTAGATAATTGGACTAAATTCGGACTATTATGACTTGAATGAAAGCACTCATTCCACAATTAAGCACCGACCGAGCATGTGTCCAATTTTATTCTCTATAAATATGAGTACAAAATTGAAATTAACGTTGACAAAATTTTGTTTTTCTATCTAACTTCTCTCCACCAGATTTTCTTGTATAGTAGATAAATCCAGCAAATCATTTGTTGTTGATATTTTGGCACAGTAAAATTTTGTAAAAACTCGATTGTAATTTAATATACTTTGATATAACTCAACTTGAAATGAAAGTAATATTTTTGTGGCATTATTTAATATTGCGCATGGAAAAAATTAAGTATTTTCACATTCGATTGTTGTTAAAATAATAAATTTTTAAATTTATTATTTTTAATAAACTTGCATAAGTCTATATATTTATGGGATCAATAAAAAATGACTGACTACCGATCTGATTTAAATTTAGAAATTAATTATTTCATAGCTTTAAATATATATTCAATAACAAGTAATTTATTTTGATTGAAAGTAAAAACTATAATTGGATTGAGCATAATGGAGTAATTGCAAAGTCTTTATACAATGATTCTAGATCAATGATGTGGATTTTGGTCCATACATTAAGATCTTGACATGCGTGTTGAGTTTTAATTATTTGAACCCCACTAATACACATGTCAAGATCCTAATGTATGGACCAAAATCCACATCATTGATCCAGGATCATTGTATAAATTCCCGTAATTGCAATTGCCAGGTTTATAAATATGCACATGGAAACATTTTATCATCTACAAAGCAATAAAGAGTGACTCAGTGTATTTGTTATCCAAAATAAAGTTAATCTAAATTCCAACCTAAGTTTTAAATACGGCAAAATTAAAGAGATCGGATATCTTAATTTAGAGTTGGTAGCATTTATATCAAATTCCAACAACAGACCTCAATTTAATTTCAATTTTTATGAGTACAAAAGTTTCCCGTGAATTTGTGATTATTACTTTCTTCGAAAATTAAATGCGCGATGGAATTTGAGCCGTAGATACGAGGAAATTAGGTGGGAAAGTGACTGTACCAAAAACTACAATGATAAATGATTCAAATAAATAATGCTAATACTACGAATATAAACAACTTGAATGATAATGTCTGCTTTGGCGCTGTTCACGGTCAACTTCACGGTTTTAAAACGCGTCATACAAGTTAAGATCTTCAGAACCCTGCTTACATGCAAGCTCAGTGGATCATCCGAGAGCGATGTGAGATATTCAATCCTAACACACCCCCTTATCGCGATCGTGCTGATAACGTGTTATAAACAACTTGAACGATATTATCCTCTTTGAAGCCGTTCACGGCTAACCTCACGGCTTTAAAAAACGTCATTCAAGTTAAGATCTTCAGGGCCCTGCTTATATACAAGCCCAGTAGATCATCCGAGAGCAATGTGGGATATTCAATCCCAATCGTTCAAGCTGTTTATAACACGTTATCAGCACGATTGCGATGAGGAGGTATGTTAGGATTGAATATCCTACATCGCTCTCGGATGATCCACTGAGCTTGTATATAAGCAGGGTTCTGAAGGTTTTAACTTGAATGACGCGTTTTAAAACTGTGACGTTGACCGTGAACGGTTCCAAAGCGGATAATATCGTTCAAGCTGTTTATAACATATGATATATTTTTCTCATCAAATTACATGGGCATGGCTTCGTGGAAAAACCTTATTAATAATAGACCCACCAATTTGTGAAAAATTGTTTAGTTGAGCTTTTTGAGGAGGTGAGATAGCAATCCTAAATATATCATAGAACTACGCTTTTACTGTTTTAAAATATGGTTTTAAAAGTATTTATTGATAGTTAAAAGGGTAATTTTAATGAATTTTCATTATGCAAAATTCTTCAAAAGCAGAGAATTATCAAGTTCAACTATTATAAATATAGTATATTTCTAAAATGGGGATATAGGAAATTCAAAATAAGAAATGATTATTATATTAATATATTTTTATAGTTTTGATTTATTTTAATTTATTTGATATTTTTTTTATATTGGGAATAGATTTGATATGAAAAATAATATATTAATGATGAAATAATATTATTTTATGAGAATTTAAAATGAAAAATGAAAAATGAGGAAAATTAAAAATATTGTGAAATCTCTAAAATGAAATTTGAAAAATTTGAAAACGTGAAAAATGGGCAATTAGAAATAATGATCCAAACCCATTTTAAACATACTTTTGATACATTTAAGATTAGTTTAGTATTCTATATTTGAGGTTATATATATATATATATGCATTAATTATTTCATCTCAACACATTATATAATTTAGAAAATTATATAATACAACACCGTAGAATTTATTGGCCATAACTTTAGGCGTGATGAAGAAAACAAAACTCTGTTTCTACAATAACTTGTCCTTCAGGATTGCCATAATTTTTTTTATATTTAAGCTTCGTTGTATGTTAATTGTTAAAAACTCTTCCACTTGAGTAAAATCCCAATTGAAGTGTTGTTCACAATAAAAAAATTTTCAACATATTGATAATTTTCAACATAGACATTGTGCATAAAAAAAGGAAAACTGGAATAAATATATTTTAATTATATAAAGGTGAGGAAATGCATAACGTTTTGAGGAATAACTAGAACTAATTTACAATTGAACGATCGAACAATAAAAAAATATCGAAATTATAGTTCTATCCTTAAACTTGTCAAAATATTGAATAGCAGCTCCATACTTTTATTTGATTAGAGCATCATTTTCATAGACACTGATCGATAAAACTGTGATAGAGGGCCAGTGTTCCTATAACTAACACAATTCCGATGAATAATGACACATTAGCTAACATATGAAGTTGATAAAATACCATAGCATTTTGAATTCTATTTATATGTATACACATGTCATTAACACTATGGACTTCATGTGCTATAGACTATATGGTCACCGTATACATTTAAGAGAGATTAAAAGATCAATTACTATTTAAATCTCACTAGTAGTAATATGATGACAGTTTGACAATGGAATTGGTGAATTAACCATTTGATTTTAAGATTCTTTCTACAATTACTTTGTATTTTTTACAAAGTAGCAATTGTTCTTCAACTTTCAATCGTTAGATATATTTTCTTAATATCACTCATCCATCCGTGAAAATGAGCAAAACAATAACAGTACAAAAAACCTGAATTTAGCCTTTTATTGAAATATATAACCTTTGCTTTTGATTTTGCATTTTCCAGAAACCATTGATTCGTAATATTATCCATGATGGAGCAATTATTTAACATATTTTTACAATTTCTCACAAAATGTCAGGTTGGAAATATCATATAAATAAAAAATTATAAATTCATTGTGTTGAAAATTTTAATTTCGGGAGCCAGGCTGTGGGAGTTGTCGTGTTTTGTCAAGCAAAGTAACTGTGTTCTGTTTGCGCAGGTTCCCACAAGCTTGGATAAAAGCAAATAGTCTACAAAAAAGAAAGCATCATGACGAGACGAGCCCTCATCTTTTCGATTTGTGTTGTTTATGTTATTATCTTCAAACATTACAAACATTAAGTCCTTGGTTAATTCTAATCACATGCGCATATTAGTAAAACATACGTTGCTTTTTCTAAAAAAAAGGTGAACTTCCTAGAAAATTTGTATCAAAATTTTCTTCGAAAGGTTAGACTTAGATTTTTCTAATTCAGTTATATTTGATTTCAAATTATCTACTTTATTTATACAGACTCGATTAAGTTTTACTTCATTCCATTTCAATTCGAAAGGTAGGGCCTTGGGAAATTTTGTTTTATCAACTCAATTTCCAATTTTATTACAAATTGGTTAGTAATTTTTTTAATTTTAATTAGGAGTGGGGGGGAGAAAAGCCAATTAGTATTACTACTGTGTATCAAATGCAAATTATTTGTTGGCGAATATGGGACGTCCACTGAATGATCTTGTTATTAGATATCGCAATCAGAAATTTTACTCTTTTTGTAAGGAACTTCTCCAGGGGGAATTACTAGTTGGTTTTGCCACGTGTACGGCACTGACAACTCTGCAGCATATGTTCCACCATAGTCTAGTCTGTATACCCCTACCTGACAGAACCAGCCGTAGAGGGTTGTTTATACTAGTAATTTATAAAATCTCAACATTAATACATAGGAAAATTCAAGCTACACCCATTTTGTACACAACCCAACCCAACCCAACCCATGATTAACTTAAATCTCAATCACATGTTCAAAAGCATTTACCAGAATTTTAGTTTAAGTTTCAATAGTAAGAACAAAGGTTATATATTTTTTCTCAAAACAAATATTATTCTATATAAAGCAAAGTAAATAATATTTTGCTAAAAATAAACTGCCATAATATATGACGAAATGCTTAATCAATAACTTATTTCTAAATAATATATTGGGGCATGCATAATTCTAAATGATAATATTTCTAAGTTTCTTTTTTACTTGTCATTTTAGAAATGAATACAACTTTCAACAATTTGTTTTAATTTTACACTTGTAATAATTATGAAAGAGGGTGGGAATAAATTAATTTATAAGTTGGTAATTAAGAAAATTTTTTTATTATAAAGTAAAAAAAAATAAATTATTTTTACTGATTTTTTTAAGAAAAGTTTCAAAATAATTATTAAATAATGCGTACGTATTTATTTCAATTTATATAGATATTTTGTAATCAAACTATTGCACATTTGATGCTTAATATATTACATTCAATGAGTAACATGAACAAAACTTTTTACATTAAATACAAGTTCAAGCCAATGTAAATTATTAGATCCACGAATAAACATTATACCTCAAACTGAAATTCAAAAATTCGTTTCCAATCAATATAACACAAGTGTTTCGTTCATTTTGCTCGAAGTTTTTATCATAAATTAAACTTCCGGACTATTAATAAATCATATTTTGACATGCAATTAGATGAAAGATACATGTTGAACATATCAAAACATAATCATATCCAACTCTTACCAAATACGTTCCTACAAAGGGGATGATAAATCTAATTACGATAGACATTTAATTCGTGTAATACTATTTCAATGTGATAGTGTTTTTGTATTTTTTTTATTAAATCAAGGATATCATGCCAACGGACCCCAAAAGATGGGTTAGACAAATTTTATACGTTTGATAAATCATAATTATTCATCATTTCAAACAATGTATTGTAATAACTATCACTAAACTTCATTTAATATTATCTGAACGAATTAATATGTTTGTTATGTTTAAACAAAACATAAACACTGGAATAAGTAAAAGAAACATGGAATCAAATGTTCTTATATACTTGTGACTAAGGTTTTGGTATTGGTTAAGATGGAAGTTGTGAACCAGGGGCGGACGCAGGAATATGTATGAGGGGGGGGGGAGGCAAATTAAACATTTTTGGTACAATAATATTAATAGTTCAATCGATGCAAATCATTAAATAATATATCAACATAAAATTTGTAGCAAAAGTAAATAAATAACATACATATAAAAAAATGTCATTTTATTAAGTCGCGAAATTAATTTACAAGTGAATCGGAAGTGTTATTTTTCATCTATTAGAATTTCATACATAAATCAGTAAATCACAATCAATTATATGGTAATCAAACTAATTTTCATTGTTATTTCATTAGAACAAATTTTATTTAAACTATTATTTTGAAATATTTAAGAAATAATAAAAGTAATTGTTTGAAATAGAATGTATTAAAAAAAGCTTGAAAAGAGGGAAAAAAATAGAATGTCTAAAAAACAATAAACTTCAAAAAAGACCATAAACTTGAAAAGAAATAGTATAAAAATAGCAAATCCACACATAAGAGCTGGGTATTGAACTTAGAATCAAGGGGAAGCTAACCGCAATACTCTACCATCTCCACTAACTTTTTTTTATGTCTATGCATATAGAATGAATATATTTATAACAATTTTTGAAATATAGGGGGGGTTGGGACCCCTATACCTCTGAACGTGGATCCGCCTCTGTTGTGAACTTTAGATGTTACAGGATCGAACCAGATCTAAGACGGGTTGAATATTTTTCTTTATATTTATTGTAAATTCGAATAATTATTTTTTCAAAATGTTCTCATATACTTGCAGATTGTGTTGTGTTGTGGTTAATCATGCATAAACAAGCTTTCACTGATTTCCACGCAGGCTTCTTCTTTGGTAGACCAGAATTTAACAAAGCTCCCAATACTGTATGATTAACTATTTTATGTGTTTATTACTTTTAGTCCACCCGGTATATTTTCCAAACAAGCATGTTTCTACTTGGTCTAAATAATGATAATGTCCACAAGAGTAAATTACACAAACCAACACAGCAATCAAATTGTTTAACAAAAATGATTTTGTATTTGCTGTTGACCGCCATTGACCGTTTACCCTTTTCTTTGGTCTAGTCCCTGTCGTTGATTTTGTAGAACTTTTCTGATTGTATTGTTTTCACTTTTTCTCTTTCAAATGGGTGAACTGAAATAGGTGCACACAGTTAGTGCCCAATCAATTTTGTTCTTTTACTTACCTTGTTTAACAAACATAGTACCAATTCATTACTATCCACGCTAATGATTATTACGATAACATAATAAAAATTTACGACTTAATCCAAAGTTTAATACAACAAAATTATACCTGGAAAATTATTACCCCCTCAACTTAACTTGTAATCAAAGTCCATTATGATGCTAATTCATAATCATAATTGACAAATTTTCACCTCAATATTATAGGAAAGCAACTAATTTTATTTGTTTTTGCCACATTAGAAGTTGATTGTACTATTTTACGAGCTACATTAGGATCTGGAAACATTTTTCCACAATTAATATGTTTGTTGAATTACTTTTTTATTTTTCATAAATTGAATTAATATTACTTAAATTTGCAATGTTTACAATAAGATAATTGGGAATTATTGATTTACTTTTGTAATGATAAATTTATGGCATCATTTTTTGTTATTGGTATTACTACTTACTAACTTAAGACCAACAGATGTATTTTTCCATAAAATAAAAATGATCAAATTTAAGAAATGCATGCACTGGAATTGAAAACTAAAAAGGATTTTATATATTTTTCCCCATTCAACTACAACATTGAAAAGTATTTAGTAACATTTTAAGTAATCGGACAAGCATAAATCCGTACCTAAATGTGGTTCATTCATTGCATTCGACAAAGTAATGCTAAATCGAAATCTAGTATAAATGACATGTGATAACATAGTTGCATGTTTATTACATAATAGTTTATTATATATACATTCATCTTGAAATAAAGGCAAAAATACCTACTGGCAGGTCGCAAGGAATATATTAAAAGTAAAATTAGCTTGAAAAAGGAACTATTCACTTTTTAATATAATTAATTCTATTACACTAATATCACAATTTAACATCTATTAATTGTTTGTATCAATTCTAACATGCTAATTCAGTATTTCTAGAAAAACAAAGTGCTATGAAAATGTTACCGTAAAAAATATATTTCTTATGTGTAAAAAATATTTGAATCCAACAAAAAGATAGAGTTAACAATGAATCTTTGTATTGCAGATTGGAACATGACAACAAATTCTACTGTTTTTATTTTATTGATAATCTTATAGTCAGTTAAATCACCTTCAGTCTTAGTTTTTTATAATTTATAAACACTGATGTTGTCCAAAATGTACTAAATCCGATAGAAAACGAACAAAATATTTGAACAAATAGAGTTCAATAACGTCTGTTTATAAAATAAAAGCCCACATAACTTTTATGAAAACAACTCTATTGAACCTCCATTATTAGTTTAGTCTTCATATTAATTATTACTTGAGATTTTAGAAAAACAAAACACTGATTTTCTCTAAAAAACTGTCCACAGCATTTTTTAATATCATTTCCTTCAATATCTGTCCTTCAATCACGTAAAAACAAAATTTCCACATCCGAAATAATTTGGCGCAATAAGATTACATGTAATATAACGTAGTTTTAAGTTGAAACCATAGAAACATAGAATAGCTCGTTTTCAGTTGATAAATTGCCAAGAATGTTACAGTTGAACCAAATTGCAAACAATAAATATTGTACTTATAAAATTAATTAACAAAAGAAACAAAAAATATACATCTACTTATAAATTTAAACATGAAAGGAAGACTGAAACAGAAAAAAAAAACAAGAAAAAGAGCAAAATTAGTAACAAAGAATGATTGAAGCTTGTAAAAAGGGCTAAAATTTAAAAGCTGCACTCACTCAATTGCAAAATCTCCCTTCCAATTTTCGACTCCCCTTTATAACAACAAACCAAACCAAACCCGAAACTCAACCAAACTTATCAAACTCCCCTTGTTTCTCTTTCTGTCTCCCTGTCTCCAATGGAGACATCATCCTCTTCATTTCCCCTCTGTAAAATGGCAGCTATGTTTCTCTCCTTCATCTTCTTCATTTCCCTGTTCTTCCCTTCGTTCTCTCTAAATCAAGAAGGTCTCTATCTCTACCAAGCAAAGCTCTCACTTTCCGACCCCGATTCCGCCCTCTCCTCCTGGTCTGACCGGGACGAAACCCCTTGTTCTTGGTTTGGCGTCAACTGCGATCTTTCAGCGAATTTCGTTACTTCAATTGACCTCTCCAACACCAACGTTGCCGGCCCTTTTCCGTTAATCCTCTGCCGCCTTCAAAATCTCACCTTTATTTCGTTTTTCAACGACTCCATTAATGACACTCTCCCTCTTGACATTTCCTCCTGTAAATCTCTTCAACATCTCGATCTATCTCAAAATTACCTCACTGGTACTCTGCCTCACACTTTGCCTGACATTCCTGATCTCACTTATCTTGACCTCACTGGAAACAATTTCTCCGGTGATATTCCGGAGACTTTTGGACGGTTCCAGAAGCTTGAGGTCATTTCGCTTGTGTATAACTTGTTTGATGGGGTGATTCCTCCGTTTTTGGGGAATATTAGTTCTCTCAAGATGCTTAATTTGTCTTACAATCCGTTTGCCCCTAGTAAAATTCCTCCGGAGCTCGGGAACTTGACGAATTTGGAGATTTTGTGGCTCACTGAGTGCAATCTGTTCGGTGAAATTCCTGACTCTCTCGGTCGGCTCAAGAAACTGAAAGATTTGGATCTTGCTATCAATAACTTAGTGGGGAGTATACCGAGTTCAATAACTGAGTTATCCAGCGTTTTTCAAATCGAGCTGTACAACAACTCTCTCACCGGCGAGTTGCCTCCCGGGATGGGGAAAATGACTTCACTGAGGCTGCTCGATGCGTCCATGAATCAGTTGACTGGGAAAATACCTGATGAGTTATGCGGTTTACAGCTGGAAAGTTTAAATCTTTACGAAAACAAATTCGAAGGGACCTTGCCGGAGAGCATAACGAATTCAACAAGGTTATACGAACTCAGGCTATTTCAAAATCAACTCACCGGCTTTTTGCCCAAAAACCTAGGCAAAAACTCGCCCCTGAGATGGCTCGATGTTTCAAATAACAAGTTCACCGGCGGCATACCGGTAAATTTGTGTGCAAAGGGAAACTTAGAGGAGTTATTAATGATTCACAACTCATTTTCTGGATCAATTCCAGATACGTTAAGTGATTGCCATAGCTTAACTCGAGTCCGTTTGGGTTATAACCAGTTTTCCGGCGAAGTTCCATCTGGTTTCTGGGGCCTGCCTCATGTCTACCTTGTGGAGCTCGTAAACAACTCATTTTCCGGCCAGATTGCTAAAACCGTAGCCACAGCTGCAAATCTGTCGCAATTGATTTTGGATAATAACAATTTCAACGGTACAATACCGGAGGAGATTGGCTGGTTACCAAATCTGGGTTCATTTTCTGCTAGTAAAAATCAGTTCAGTGGACCATTGCCTGCGAGTATAGTGAATTTGAAGCAGTTGGGTAGTCTAGATCTCAACGGCAATTCCCTCTCAGGCGAGCTACCTAGCCAGATTGATTCATGGAAGAAAATGAATGAGCTTAAGTTAGCCCACAATGAGTTTTCAGGCAATATCCCTGACGGAATTGGACGGTTGCCTGTGCTTAACTATCTTGATTTGTCAAGCAACAAGTTTTCAGGTAAAATACCGTTAAGTCTGCAGAATCTGAAGCTGAATGAGCTCAATTTGTCCAACAACAGACTTACTGGAGCCATACCACCTTTATTTGCTAAGGCAATGTACAAAAACAGCTTCCTTGGCAACCCGGGTTTGTGCGGTAACATTGAGGGTTTGTGCAATGGTAACGGCAGTACCAAAGGCAAAGGCTATGTTTGGTTGCTTAGGTCTCTCTTCATTCTCGCTGCCTTAGTCCTTGTCGTCGGTCTAGTTTGGTTCTATTTCAAGTACAGAAATTTCAAGGCTGCGAGAGCTATTGACAAATCGAAATGGACATTGATGTCGTTCCACAAATTGGGTTTCAACGAATTCGAGATCTTAGCCTCACTCGACGAGGATAATGTCATAGGGAGCGGTTCGTCAGGGAAAGTGTACAAGGTTGTCTTAGCCAATGGCGTTGCAGTTGCTGTCAAGAAGCTCTGGGGTGGAGCCAAGAAGGATGCTGAAGCAAATGATGTCGAAAAAGGCGAAAAAACACGGGATGATGGATTCGAGGCGGAAGTCGATACGTTAGGCAAGATTCGACACAAGAACATAGTGAAGCTGTGGTGTTGCTGCACAACTAGAGACTGCAAACTTTTGGTGTATGAATATATGCCTAATGGAAGTTTAGGGGATTTGTTACATGGTACCAAAGGCGGGTTGCTCGATTGGCCAACTCGGTATAAGATTCTGCTTGATTCAGCTGAAGGGCTTTCTTATTTGCATCATGATTGTGTTCCTCCAATTGTTCATAGAGATGTTAAGTCCAACAACATCTTGTTAGATGGGGATTTCGGTGCCCGAGTTGCCGATTTTGGACTTGCTAAGGCTGTGGATTCCACTGGAAAGCCTAAATCTATGTCTGTTATTGCAGGATCTTGTGGTTACATTGCTCCAGGTCAGCAGCACCGTCAATCTTGATCATATTTTTTGAATTTCTTAATTTGGAGTTAATTTTTTCATATTTAGATCAAAAGGGTTTGTGATTACGTGTAAAAGTTGCAAACTTTTCCGCAGAATCTGAAACTAAAGTAGTATCTTGGACCTACTCAATTAGTTTTTTTTTGCAAAAATTAGGTTTAGGGTGTGTCTCAAAACTTCTCATTTTCAATTTTTAACTTAGTGTCTTTTAAGGAGATTTTAACTTATAAGTCAGACAATGAAGTGTTTCTGATAACTTCTTTTTAACTTAAAAGTTAAAAATAAGACAGAATTTAAAAGTAAGTCAGACTTACTTTTGAAAAAAGCCACTTATGAAATATAAGTGATTTCTTGATAAGTTTTGAGAAACAACTCCTTAGTGAATTAAATTTTGATTTGGCTATTGTTTAATCTTGAATGCAGAGTATGCTTACACGCTGCGGGTGAATGAGAAGAGCGACATCTACAGCTTCGGCGTGGTAATTCTCGAGTTAGTGACAAGGAGACGGCCAGTCGATCCCGAGTTTGGGGAGAAGGATTTGGTGAAGTGGGTATGCACTACACTAGACCAGAAAGGAGTGGATCATGTAATTGATTCAAATCTTGATTCTTGTTTTAAGGAAGAAATCTGCAAAGTCCTCAACATTGGTATTCTTTGCACAAGCCCTCTCCCCATCAATCGCCCGTCCATGAGAAGGGTCGTTAAAATGCTGCAAGAAGTTGGCGGAGAGAACCTCGCTGCCGCATCCTTGAAAAAAGACGGGAAATTGACGCCATATTACTATGAAGATACTTTGGATCATGGAAGCATAGCTTGAGAATCAGAGTTTTGAAAGTTTTGATGCCATTAAAGGTGTGAAACACATAGTCGAGTTTTCATGTTCTTGGGTTGACTTGGCACGCCAAAAGTTGTCAGCCGGGTTTGGTGAAGAAGGGGAAATAGAGGAGAAAAGCAGAATCATAGAATGAGAAGAGAAAAAGAATGGGGTAAGTGTATTGTGTTGTTATGTCCCATGTAAAAAGTTGAAATGATTTGTTTAAGATTGGTGAAGGCCCTGCCTTTTTTGTTTAGGTAAATTTCTTGTAATGTTTTCTGCTTGGTTTTGAATGAAAATGAAAGTGGTCCACTTTAGTTGGCTATTGTTATTAAGTTTTACAATTTTAGTTCTCCATTGGTATTTTGAAACTTTAAAATATTCAAAACAATACAATATAGACATCTAAGAACTTTTCTTTTAGACAGGAACTGTTTGATCATTCAGTGTAAATATGTATAAATGACCTCTACACTACAATGGTCCATATGTGTCCCTTCTATGGCCTTTTGGTAATAATTCATTACCCTTTAAAGCTATTTTTTTCAAATAGAATAAATGTTTTTTACAAATTGAAGATTGATTTTTGTGGTTATTAATTGTTAATTAAGCACCTTATCTTTTTAATGGAAGAATATCTTATAAAAGAAAAGCTAAGTGGTAAAAAATTCGTAAACATACACCTGGTTAGGTCATACTGGACTCCACGGTAACTGGAAGGAGTCATTGGGCCCAATTGAGGCCCATTTTTGGGGACGAAAGCATCACTTTGGATAAAATGGGCTTTTCACACTTGATCGCCTGTGTCGATGATGGAGCAACAATCCCCATCTAAGGGGGCACCATTTAGTTTTGGTTATAGGAGACTCATAGTAATGAAACATTTCTAATAACTCAATAGTGTGGATTAGTTAGGTTTTCTCTATACTGTAATTTTCAAAAATTTCAATTGAGCAACGTTAGTCATTCCATACAAAGAGTTTTAGACTTTCAGTTAAATTAGCCCAATTCTAGGGAGGCGAGACATGATTTCATTTGCAATGAAACTATAAATCCAACATTGTTGCTTTAAGATTGTAATATTTTTTAGAAACAACTATAGGCGTTAGGATTAGAACTAGGTCGCCTCATCCACTTGAAGTAAGCCGAAGTTGCCAAATATTTTGATACTGCAAAATTGTGGGCCTAGAAGTTACCATCTTGGGCCAAATTTTACAAGCCATACTATTTCTTCTATTACAAGTCATTGAGTCTACTTATTATTAACAGAAAAAATACTAAATTTTATTTGTTACATAAAAGTAATTATTATGAAGATTAGTTTCATCTTTTTATAGGATATTTTTTACTTTTGTTTTTGGCCTATTTTGAACTTAGTTGTTACTTATAACCAGCCCTAGTAGTACAATTGTATATCCAAAATTTATAATACTTCTAAAAAACAAAAAAGCAAATCCTATATCCACTTTTTTTAGTTGATCTCTTAGGAGGATGACAGACTACCTATTATGTTGTTGTTATTCCATTTGTAATAAATTTGATCAATGTAAATAATAATGGATTTTTGTTTATAATTACTTTAATCAATGCTGAGTAATTTGATTTTTTTATTTTGCGATGAAACGTTTCTACTACGGTTTGAAGCACAAACAGGATCTCTTTGATAAGAACTCAATACATAATAATTTTAAGACTTTACCCTATGCTTATTTAAATACTAGTAACGCAAGCGTTCAAAATTCTTGACAATAAAAAAAAAAGATAAAGGACCCTGAATTATTAATAGAATAACCAATATTATATTGTTTGGTACTTGGTAGTGTCGGTTGGATAGGAAAAGTTATATATGCATCATTTTTAATTTTTTCCACATTATATATATTATAGGCTGATAGCTATATATCCTTTTATTAGGATTTTTTTATGAATATACTTCCATCCTATAATATTTGGTTACTATTTTTTCTTTTCTTTTGGGTTATATAATGTCAATTTCATTGACCCGCTCGTTGAATTTATTTAATCAATGTAGTGCCACAATTTTTATTGTTATAACTTTCAAAAACTGTCATATCTTATGTTTTCATGTTTACTTAGTCAATACTAACAATAATGATAAATGCGTGAAATAGTAATTCACTCAAGATGACATAATAATTTTTTTTTATCTAAAATAAAGAAAAAGAACTTGAATATAAATAAATTATTAGGAAAATAAGATTCTATTTGTCCCCCGATTAAATGTGTAATCTTCTGCCAAGTTTTAAACTAATTTGGAATATACCTTGGTTGTTCTAACTAAACCACCACTTTAATAATTATTAATAATTGATAATTATAGGCTAGTAGCATCTCCCCACATCAACCATTTAAGGGAAACTGGCCTCGAATGGCAATCAACTATATTATATTAATCTAGACTATCTAGTCAATTTAGGTTTATAATTAATACAATAAAAAAATCCAAAAATTTTAAAGAAATCTTCAGCACATTTCTTGTTTTCCAGATTTTATGGAAGCCGTGTGGTGAAGAATTGCCTTGGCATGACAATTTGAACATATAAAAGTAAATAGATAATATAAATCCATATTATCCTCTAAGTTTTATAAGTTTTTGTAATAGCTACAATACGAGGCATCGATCAAATTTATTCGAAACTTTTTGTATGAATTTCACATGAATGTACTTCTTAACAATTTTAATAATTTTATGATGTATAAAACTCATAATAAATACAACGTAATTATCATCCAATGAATGACTTAACTCTGTATACATACGGGGCATCAATCAAATTTATTCGAAACTATCGTATGAATTTCACATGAATGTACACTTCTTAATATTTCAATAATTTTATAATGTATAAAACTCATAATAAATACAACGCAATTATCATCCAGTGCATGACATCAAGATAATATACTACGTCATGAATTTACAGTGATATGCGCCGTCAAAAGTCATCTCCTCGTCATATAATTATTAACGTGCATGTCTATCATGGATAAGATTAAATAACGGTAACAACGAACAATGTTACAAATTTCCAAAAAAGGCATACAATTTTGAATAATTGCCTTATGAAAAAGGGTTAGCAGTAGAGGGCGGCCAACCGTGAACAAAAGTATTAAGTACAAACTAAATCAAACCTTCAAAAATTCCAACTTTTCTTACCAAATAAGACGCCAATTTTCAAAAGCCAGATAATACATTCCTTTTTCTCCCCTCCACCATACCAATTACCTCCCCTCAAAATTATAAGATAATCCCTTCTTCCAGGCATCTAATCAAACCCATCAGTTCAACCATGCTTTCTTCTCAGCAAATAGTTTATGATTCCACCTTATCTGTACTTGCAGTTTCACTCACAGTGCTTGCAATCGTTCTAATTCTCGTCTGCGGGAGAAGAACAGCAGAACCAGAAGAAGATCAAACCCCACCCAAGCAACCCGCACCCTCATACCCATTAACCGAAATCCACGTAGCCACTGATGGATTCAACCCCCGAATCATCATAGGCAAAGGCCGCTTAGGTACAGTATACGCCGCCGTTTTACCCAACAAAGATTTAGTTGCCGTCAAAAGAATCCACCCGTCTCATGTTTTGAGCAATCCCGGATTTGAATTCTCATCAACTGTAAAATCACTCTCTTTAGCTCAACATCCCAATATTGTTTCAATTTGTGGGTTTTCTCAGGGTCCAGGGGAAAGAGTGATTGTGATGGAATTTGTGGGCATGGCGAACTTGGATTACTATTTGCACGAGAATCGTGATCGTGGGTCGGTTCTGGATTGGACCCGGCGGGTCCGTATTGCCGCCGGTGCGGCGAGAGGGCTTCAATACTTGCACGAAAAAATGGTACCAAATGTTATACACGGGTGTTTGAAGGCATCAAACGTGTTGCTAGACGCCATGTTTGGTGCTAAGATTTGTGATTACGGGCTGTCGTTTTTGGCCCCTAATGAGACAAGAAGTCTATCGGGGTATGTTGACGAGGAGTATTGGGGTGGCGCCGGCGGTGGTTGTGCTTGTAAGGCAAGTGACGTGTACGGGTTTGGTGTGGTTTTGTTAGAAATACTGAGTGGTAGGAGAAGCGAAGAAGGGTTGCTTGTGAGGTGGGCATTGCCGTTTATTAAAGAGAAGAGGGTTGGTGAGGTGTTGGACCAAAGACTTGAAATGCCGACTGATATGAAACCAATTGCTAGATTGGCTAAAGTTGCTTCGGCTTGTGTTGGTAATTCTAGAAAGAGTAGGCCTACTATTTCACATGTGGCTGCCATTTTGAATTCTTTGGAGTTGGAGGTCTGTAGATGATTAGTTTAATGATTCATGAACCCTAGAGTTAGTTAGGGAAAAGACATATCTTAGTGAGGGCTATTTATTTTATTTTTTTAATTTTATCGAGAGAGGTCTCGATTTATTTAGTTATACACATTGAAACTTTTGATATTTGCACACATTTTATTAATATATAAATAAAATGTTTATTTCGGGGATCGTATCAAATAATAAGGTGCATCTTATTTTACGTATAAAAAATCATGTTTAAAATAGTTGAAAATATAGATTGTTTTTACTCTTTTTCTATAATTATATCGACATATAAATCTATTGATAATGTATAGAATATTTTTTTTTGAAAAACAATGTATAGAATATAATTATATATACATATAACTGTTCCAAAAAAATGTTCACACAAGCTTTTTTTTGTGATAACTTTTGAAATTGAGAAAAATCCCAAATGACCTCATAAGAAACCCAATAACAATAAATAATGTTATTCAGCATGCCAATTTGAATCTAATCAACAGATTAAGGACATATATATGCCTTTTTTTCAAAGTAAGAGGATTAATTGTAGAAGCATTAATTGAGAAGGGAAAAGTAAGAGGATTGAGATTGGGGGATTAGTTTTGAAGTTTTGACTTTTTATTAAAGAGATAAAAGGAATGAATGGGAAAGGCGGAGGCCGGTGACTTTAGTTTTGTCTTTTGCCGGTGAATATTATATTTGTTTTCTCTAGATTTTGTCCTCAAATTGGACCCCTTTTTTCTCTTATATTTCTTTCATTTACGATTTGTTTTGTCATTGGGTTTCTGGGGTTTGTAAATGATTGAAGTTCATTGTGATAACAAATATTAAATTATTATTTCATTTCATAGAATTTTTTAAAGGGATATTTGCTGTGTAATCTCCACCAAGAATATCTAGTTTCATTCTCTTTCTGATTAACATTTTCTATTCGCTAGCACACAAGTCCTGAAATATTATTCTGCTTTCTTTAATCAACATTTGAATATTACCAATGTATTCTAGTTTACAATAAAAAAATTTTTCCTCCCCCAAATCAAACCATATTCTTAGTTATTAAACATTCGTTCTTTTGAATTTATGAGTAAAAACACTCAACTGAGCTGAACTTATTAGTGTTATTGTATCCATACATGTACTGAATTTGAATGAGAAAAAGTTGAAAAGAAATCATATACATGTACTCTATTGGCCTTTACAACTAGCCCATAAGAGAATAAATCAAGTATATCAATTAATGAAAGATCGAAAACATATAAAATGATACAAAATTAATAGAACTGGTATTCTTGAAGATACATGTCAGCAACAATAAAAAATCATTCACAACTTGTTGATTCTTGAAAGAACACGAAGAATCCTATCATGGGATGGAAAAAAAACAAAAATACATATTACCCACACTTTCGTTTTTACAAACACCACAACTAAAATATCAAAATTTTCAATTAATGAAATATTGAAACCATCAATCCAAAAACAATAGAACTGTTAATTCTGAAGATACTTGCCATCACTCAAAATTCGTACACAAGTTGTCGATTTCTTGAAAAAAGAAAATCAAGAATCCATACCCGAGAAAATGGAGAATTAGAGAAGAAAACTCCTCTTAAACTTTTCAAAGGAAATACTTGACTAAATTTTTCTGATATAGTAATTAACCACATAAATTTTATAACAAAATACGACGAAACTTAGAAGAGAAGACAAATAAGAGCATCTCCAACCCCACTTCAAAAGTGGGGTTTGTAGTTGAAAATGGAGAGGAGTTTTTCAACCCCACTTCTAAAGATATGAGTTGAGATTCATTATTTTTAATTTGAAAATAAATTAGTAGAACGTTATTCATAAGCACATTAATATGTTTTTTGGTATTGCTTTTCAAGTATAAAAAGCTCTTTGTAATGCTGCATACAATGCTCGCTTGCCTTTTATCAATTTTAACAACAAAATAACTGTTGATCTTTTGGATGAGTTAAATATATAATTGGTTTGCTACTTGTTATTTCTAAGCATGCCGATGGTTCTATTCTTGGTTTATGAATACATTGTTCAAGTACAGAATATATGAACCGGAGCAAAATTGATTACATCAGAGTTATTAATAGTATTGGATTTGAAATTTTGGATGCATTAGTTACAAGTTCAATATTTTGTTTAATAAAATTGAACTAAAACCAATCCAATATTCTTTGGGATTGATTGAAAGTCAAGACTTATAGACAAATTTCGGTATAATTATTTCGTTCGATTCGATTTTGAACTGAAACGATCCATGCTCATAACAATTGGAAATACTGACCTCATCACGAATAGTGAATTACATAATTTATGAAATACTAAACTAAATGTTTTTACATTAGTTTAAGCTTATAATTATGACACAACATAATGTTACTTTAGCACCTTGCCAATTTGAAACCTACGAAAAAGAAAAAGGGAAAATTAGAATGAAGAAAGCCGCGAGAAGGTCCTCTTGATGATAGTTGATGGCATCCTTCTTGTTTCTAAACCGTGAGATCACAACACTAGTCTCCATGTGCATATTGTTGTGCATATTGAGGATGAACTTTCTATCTATTTGAATTTGAAGATCCCGTGATCCAAAAACACAAAACAAGACTAATATATAAGTAATCTAAAAACATAAACGAGTTATACATGAAGTCTAAAAAGTTAATCTTTTCAAAGAAGTTTAAGAGTATAAAATAATGTGATGTTCAGAATACGAATTATCCGCAAATTCTATTTTATCATAAAAATATTAATATAATTTAATAAAAAATTGAAAACAACGTTGTAGAATTCTTAAGTATCAACTATCAAGATAGTTGTCAAGATTCAACAAGTTGTTGATTTTTTTGAAGAAAATCAAGAAATCGAAACCATTTACCGAAAATGTAGAATAACAATGGAAAATTTCGCCTGATTGATAAAGAAATTACCTTTTTAGATCTCAATGACAATTACAACAACAAAAATTAAAGATTGGATTGTACTAACAATTAAGAATTAGAATAAGGTGACAATCACTTGACCAAATTGTTGGAAATAAAATTTCAAGATCAATGTGAAGATTAAAAGAGAAAGCAATCGGTGAAATTAAGAATTCATCACATAAAATAACTGGAGAAAAATAAGAGATATGCTCTTTAATGATATTAATTAATAAAATAAATTAGGAAATAATGATATCGAAGCGTATCAACTGTCTTGCGATATCGATTAATGTCCATATTGAAAGCAACTAGAACTTGAAAAGAATTAATGGTTAACGAGATACCTAAAAACAAGTTGAAGCCCAATACAATCTTTACGAGAGAGTAGATAGAACCATAAAAATTGTGAATGAATAATACCAGGAATCAAGAAATCATTTGTTGTTGATTGTTTCAAAAAATAATTTATTGATGAGAAAAATTATTGTTTGAATGCAAATTATCAAATATTAATCCAACATTCACAATCTTTTGCAACACATCAACAACAAATGAATTCTTCATCCTGTTCTTCCTCTCTTTCTTTCTTTCTTTCTAAAGCACATAGCTTGTTTCATATAGACTGTCTCTGAGCTGCATAATTTCAGTATTTAAAGATGCGTATTTGGAATTTGACATTACAAAACTTATTTCATAAGTTAGTTTTTATGTGGCTTGGTAGTTAGGTCTTTTGGGCCGAATCTTCTTTATGGACATTATTGATGGGTATTGGCCCATCATTAGTAGCCCATTTAGTACTTCCTACTTAATTTCGGAGAAAACCTATTATCCTTTACCAAGTGTAAAAAATGGAACAAATACTTTTAGGACTTTTTTTGCCATGTTTTCTCACAAAATTTGTGTTTCGCAAATCTTTAATTATAGAAAATATAAAAAGGAGAATTTTTTTCCTTACACGTGAAAAGGGAAAACGTATATTAGAATTTGTGATCTACATTATCTCTCATATTTAGGGTTGAAAACGAGGCGGGGAATCTTTAAATTTGATGGAAATCCGCTTCGATAGGGATGGAGATTCTCCGATAAAAATTTCTCACAGGTAGGGAGTGGAGAATTTTTCGTATCTGAAATCCTAAAGGATATGGAGATGGGAAATGCGCTCCCAAGTCCGATAAATTCCGGAACTAGACACCGATAGACCTACATTGGAAAAAAAATTTCCTAAATATTCCCCAAATTTTTCGCGAAACCTCCAAATATTTTCTATATTTTATAAAATTATAGTTTATATTATATAAAATATGGATATTATGAGCTTATACCAAGTCTTTTTTTTGTAGTTTTACTAACCTTATAACTCTGAAAGTTATATATATATATATAAATGGAAGAACAATGTAGAAATGAACTTAATATTTTTAACATTAAACATTGCATCTCAAGTTTGATGTTTATTTTTTTAAGATTTATTATGTAATGTGATAGACTTTATAAATATATATTAAGATTTTAAATTTAGCATTAAACATTGAAACAATTTGATTGTTTAAAATTTTGAAAAATTTTTAAAGTAACGATTCAAAATTTTTATTGTATGAAACTTCGAAAATATTTACATATTATTTATTTTAGTGGGGAAATGGAGAATCTTCGATACCTTATGAGGAATCTCCGACAAGGAAATGGAGGAAAAATTATTCCCCGAATGCATTCCCTGCCCCATTAAGCCCCATTTGTATTCCTACTCAAGTTTAATTTTTTGCAACTTCAAACGTTCATATTCACAAACCATTGATTTTTTCGAATCGACTCTTTGAAATATTTTGAATATCTTAATTTTATTTTTAAAATGACATACACTTCAATTTTTTCGGAAAAGACAATTTATCACAATCCTATACATAGTATAATAGTGGTATAATACATGTTTATTATTGCATTTTTCATGAAAGGCGTTTCAAATGGTATACGAGTGGTATAATGTATTTTAAAAGTATATATAGTATACATTATACCACTCTTATATCATGTATAACGCTTTCATGAAAAGACTGTAAAAAATGAATATTATATCACTATTGTCCTATGTATATAAGACTGCGATAACTTATTTTTTCACTGAAAAACGAGTTTTGTTGTAAACATAAAGAGGAATATACTATATAAAAACATCATGCTACTATTATACCATGTATAAGAACTTTTAGACCAGGTTTAAGGTCTTCATGCCATGTTTTTTTATGAAAAATACAATATTGTTATATAAAGGAGAAAAAAAGACTATATAAATACATCATACAACTCTTATACCATGTATAATGCCTTCATGAAAAAGTAATAAAAAAGACATTATACCACAACTATACCATGTAAAATATTGCAATACATTATTTTTTTTTGCAAAAAAATCTAAGTGCATGTCATTTTAAAGATAAAATCATGACGAACAAATAATTCAAAGAGTCGATTCGAAAAAATTAACGGTTAGCAAGAGACATATACTTGAAGTTGCGAAATTCAAATTAAATAGA
>CATIWQ010338295.1:0-32366 GCA_949673415.1 Euphorbia schlechtendalii | reverse complement strand
AGATATTCCTTTTGCATTTAGACTTTAGTGAGGGAATTCCCACATTCCGTACTGACACATTTTATCTTGTGAGGACCATTGGAAATCTACCTTAGTTTCAATGCTATTTAACCTGAGGAGCAATTAAAGAATATTTTGTCTCTCACAGAATTAATAAAAGCTAACTCAACACAATTGAGTTGATATTCTTCTAAACTACATAGTACTCAGCACAGACTCAACTTTTCCTACTCTAAGCCGTAACTTAATTAATTATTAAGCAAAAATGAGTTGTTTTCCCTTAAACAAACTCTAGTCGGCTTCATTAATTAAGAGTATACTTAGTACTCAATTAATTTCACTATCCTAGATAGTTTGCTATTTCCAAAGCATTAAAGTACTATGAGGTACTATTAACTGGGGTTCTACATAAGTTCTTCCCATTTGAGAAACATTTGAAGCCATTGAGAGTGAGCAAATTTGTCAGGTATAGCACGACATAAATTAGTTTATTAATTTCTTGTAAAGGTTTGATTGCTCAAACATATCTGCTGGTTGAGAGAGTGTAAGATGCAACATGGAGAAATGTGATTGATTCAATTAATGACGTTGTAGTGGCACGACGATGTTGGAAAAAAATGCTTGTTAGAAGATACCATTTTATCTTGGATTTTAGCCAATACATGCCAATATTCATATTGACACCTTTTAACGATTTGGACCACTTGAATATTCCTTTGTTTTCAGTGTCAAATCCTTTTTAAATCGTGAAACACATCAAAATTAGAATATTCTTTTTTCATAGAAATCATATAAACTAACAACGTTATAGTACTCAACATTGTAAATAAATAATTCAGCCTACATTGATGTATATAAAGTAAACTTTGAAGCTGGGTTGCTTTACCACTATTCCTTAGCTCAACACCATAACTCTACGCGACTCTAAGCCATAACTTAACTAAGCCTATGTCAAGCTGAGTTGTTTAACCAAAACTAAATTCATATTGACTACTCAATTAGGAGTCTAATCAGTACGTAATCAATTTAACTAACCTAAGTATTTTTTATCTCCAAAATTCAATGTACTATGAGGTATCAATAAGTTGGGTTCAACACTCAGCCATCTTGAGTTAAAGTTTTGGATGATGGTAAACATGAAGGAAAGTAATATATAAATTAATACTTTTATTCAAGTTAATTTAGGATAGTGAAGTTTAAATTTAACAATGTATGCTGATTTAATTACACTTAGAAAATTTGTGTTGAATACTAGATGCTAAGTTACTAACTCAGCACATTGAGAATAGGAATAACTCAGCTTTCTCTTGTACTATATCTTGTTCTTAATTTCATGAAGTTATCACTTATGAAGCTATATGCTTTTAACTCACTATAAAGACAAAATATTCCTTAGTTGATTCTTTGAAAATCTTAAAGATGATGTGGCACTGAAAGCAAAAAGGGATATTCAAGTGATCCTAAAAGAGAAAAGCCTTCAGTAAAGAACTGTCAGCCCGTCAACACTAAAGTTTAAAGATTTAATGGACATTCTCACTGCATGTCAAAACAAGTTGTGCTACACTGCCAACATCAAGATGATTAACAAAGTAATGGAATTTCTATAAAAGTTCCTACCCAATCTTACCAGGATATAATCAAGAGAAGATTAAAACATGAAGAGAAAACCATTTCAATAATCTAAACTCATTGATTAATGAATTAATCTTGCACATCAACAAATAGAAATATCTCCCACAACATATTCACATCTATCTCCAACGGGAAGAATTTTTAAGATTGTAAGATAAAAGAAATTGAATGATTAAACAAGTTGAAGTACAAGTTTGCAGCAACTACCTCAACATTCTCATATGAATAGTAGATTGAAGGCAACGTTCAAACTTGGTGAATACAACTGGGTTTCTAAGTGCTTAAGCTCTGTCAAAATTACCCAGTAAAAACAAAATTTCTAAATAAGAAGAACTACAACAAGTCATCACTTTGTTATTCACTGAATAAAATAGATCACAAAAAAGCATTGTTAAATGATTTGTAAAATGAGATAATGAATTATAAGTTGTTCTCTGAGATTGAATCTTTAACTTATGAATGATAGAAAATTTGAGAATAGTACTCAAATCTGTTTGATGGTAGAATAGCATGGAAGGTATATGTTTGTAAGTTACTCATTATGAAGGCTTCTTCGCCAATTTAAAGAGTGCTAAATGGTATATTAAAGCTCAAAGAAAGTATCTAGGGATTGGAGGTATGCGAGGGACTGAACTAGGATAAAATTTGCTATTTGTATTTCTTAACTCTACCACTTTATTTTACTCAACATAGAATTAGCTTAGCACACTTTCATTTCATACTTGTGTATTTATGTAAGTGTTTTAGTCAGCTGCTGAGTTTATTCTAACTCGATAAAGTCTCTTAAATTGAGAATTAACTCAGTTAGTGAGTTGTGTCTTATAGACTTTATTTGTTCTATCATTAATCACTTAAAGCAACTCAACACTTAGTCATATCTATTAAAGAACATAAACAATTGACCTAGAAATAGTTTAGGACATTCAACCCCCTTTTGCCCATGTTATTAATCCTAAGCGGGGATCAATAGTTTTCAGGAAAGCCTTTGGCCACGTTAGCATTAGTTAGCATAATTGAAGAAATTCCGTGTTTTGCTAACAGTTTGAATCCTCATACCCCTTTTCAGACTCATAATATCACAAACCCTCTTTTGAAAATAACTTAAACCACAAGGTACTTTGTTAAAATTTACCCAAAAACATTTCTATCATTTAAAAGTAACAAATGACAAATGATTCTACGGTACATAACATGTACCGTAATTCTATCTAAAAGCATTTAAAGAACTCATTAAATATTTATTAGTGAATATATGTAAAAGAAATTATATATCTTTTTCCTCTTACCTAATTCAAATTACATTCTCACCTTAATTACATATTTTCTCTATATTTTATTAAAATAAATTAATTTAACTTTTTCTTTTGAATATAATCAATCCTGCTTATTTTTTTATTTTCCAAAATTTAGTATATTATGCTTACATTATTTAATTTATTTTGAAACATAAACCGTGAAACTTTATAAAAATTTATTAATATTCAATCAAATCCTAAATCTTTAACAATGTAATATATTTTTCTTTTCGTTTTGTATTTTCATTATTTTGGGGGAGTGTTTTTCCAAAATTCATCCTAACATGCAATTCAAATTCCCAACCTTAAACCCTTTATACTAATATATAATGCATATTTTTACTTCTTTAATTTATTGTTAGCATGGTTTGATATAATTATCTTTGTTAATCTATTTTAAAACTTAGATTGTTTATATCGTATAAAATTCTAATCTTATATTAAATACTGATGTTAATATATAAATAATTTTTTATTTTACCATATAAATTTTTTAGGAGGGATGCGTTTCAGTCATGCTCATCCAAGATGAAAATATGATTTGGACTCTCCTCCTCCATGGTATGACATGATTTGGGCACATCATTGATAAAATTAGTATGTACCATATATTACTCACCAAAATATATAAATTATAATTTTGTAATTGATATCCTTATCAATCTATATTTGAAACTTTGATATTTATGTCATATAAAATTCTAATCTTATTTGAAATATCAATTGTGTTCGGCTTACAAATTTTTTCTTAGTGTAAAATTAAGAATTTGAATTTAAAAAATTATGCTGTAAATCATATATTTCATCTTGATTATTGAATTTGGAAAGAATAATTTAAATCAAATGAAATTGGAAAAGAAAATAAAAGACAATAGAAGAAATGGATAAGAATATATAATCGAGTTTAGGAAATATGAGGATAGATTAAGTGTAGTACTTAGTAGGGTGAAAAATAGATAAAATGGGGTGAATGACTCTTTTTCGAGTGCTTTTCACAGCTTCAGATGTTATGTGGAAATGTCCTCTAACGCTTCTTCTGAGTAAGCAACTATTCAGTAGTCATCACTCAATGACCATTTTTAATTCAGATGAGGAATGTATTTAACAAGATTAATTTGGTTATGAGTGGATAACAAATAAATGCAATGATAGGAGATATAAAAGGGTTTAGAGATGTGCAAACAAAGAATTTTATCCTTGTTCAGCCTCTGCCTAATGCAATCCTTGAATATTCTATTTAAGATTTAATCCACTACTGATGCTTCTTTTGGTGAAGAAACAAACCAATACAACTTTGGTTGAAGTACCATCCAACAACCTCTGCAAACTTGAGCTATACCAATACAAAAGTACCTTCATTTCTATATCTGAGGCTGAGAGCTTCTTTACTTACAGAGTACATTCCTCTTAGGTTTCTAAGCTCCCTCACAATACCTTATCTCTCAAGCTAGTGTTTACAATTTGTATTTGAAAGAAAATGAGTGAGTTTCTAAACTTTGTTTCAGTAAAAACTATATTACAAACAAATATGGAAAGTTGTGTTTTCTTTAGTAATTCAGAAGTCAAGAAGTTTGCAGATTTTTCATTTCTTGATTGCTCTTTTGAATAATGCTTCACCAACCTTCTTCACTTGAGGAAATCATCCTTTTACAAAGGGAGAGAGTGTTTCCGTATATCTTGGACTTTTGATGAAATTATGCCCGTTGTCTCTATGAACATTTCCGTTAGTTTTCTATCTAGAGATGGCAAGTCTAGAATGAATTCGTGCGATCTCTGCCAAAGAGATTTTTGGTCCCACAATGTACGATTGTCTACTAAGGAATGAAAGAGGATGTTTTTGTTCCTTGGTCAGCAACCAAATTTGTCCTTTTTCACAAATAGGAGTTTTTGCCGCTCGGCGACATTTAATGTTATGTCAGCTTTCATGGCTTTTAGTGCTCAATGACTTAAAAATCCATTGACCGTCTTCTGAACATTTTTTATATGTTGATGGAAACATTCCTTCAGAATGTTATTGGTTGAAAGGATGCTTTACTCTGATTGACTTTCCTTCTAAGGATTTCCCAACTTCTGAGTTTAGAACCAACAAAACATAAATTCTTTACTTAGATTCCAACAATCTTCCTTATTTTGCTGGTTTTAAGTGATCCTTAAGCACAATGAAAAATTCTTGCTCCCTCATAATATAAGGCTTGTTCTGAGTTGCACTAATCTTCTTCAATATCTTGTTTTAGTTTATAAATTCAAAGAGGATAGTACAACACATAGTTGTACTAAGAAAAAAGATAGGAAAACTTTTAGTTAGATAATCATGAGTTACAAAATTACATAAACTTCAATAGGTAACAAAAAAATACTAAGCTAGACTACTTGATTCTAAAAATGTCATAGTCTTCGAGCTTTTTGAAGTCTTAGTTCTAAGCAAAGCTCTCTATCTTCATGGATGTTGAAGTAGATGTTGGAGCCATCCGCCTTTCCCAAGTATCTCTAAAGTTATGCTTATCCTTCTTCCTCCACTCAACACCAACAAGTTGAGAAATAATCTTGTCTTCATCAAGGTCAAAGTGCTGAATAAAATCTTTGACAGCAACAACATTTTTTAGAAGAGGAGGAAAAATTTTTTAGATCAACCTTGGAGCCTTGTTGGAAACAACTGGAAAAATACTCTCCAAGATAAGTGTTAGAGACTTCTTGTTCCAGATCCATTGAGTGTTTAGCCCATTTGATAGATGCTAAAGATAAGGCACAATCTCACTGTCATGTGAGCAAAAGGAATGAACAGAGAGATTCCCAAGCTTATCGCTCATCGACTCAACACGTTTCAGCAAGGACTGAGACTGATCACTTAGCCTCGCAATGACTGATTCTTTAGCTTCTTCAATGGCCTTTGCTAGACCAGCAACAATTGTTGTAAGCTCATCTGAAATGTCATATGTCAGCTCATTCTTATAGGCAAAGGTATCATCACTGACCCACTTCACTGTGTTGTCAACAATATTTATTACTTCATCCATTATCTCCTTCTTAGAATCCTCAATAGCCTTAAGTGTTTCTACTCTAAAGTGAGTTAAAAATTTCATCATCTCACCCAAGCTATCTTGGATCTTCCCCTGCTACCTTAAATTGATAACATTCTGCCTTCTTAGCTTTGTGATTTCTTCCTTCAACCCCATGGAGTACTTAGTTTGGCATCGTTCAATTGCTACTCCAAGTGTGGAGATAACATCAGTAATCTATCTTTGAGATTCAAGCTTTTGCCTAGAGATCTCATTATAAGTCATCTCTAACCCCCTCTAAGCCAGAGCTAGACACTCATTTATTACCACTAGAGCTTTCCTTATATCAATATAGTTATCCAGCCTAGTTTCCATCAATTGTTGAAGATGTTAGATCAACTCTCAGCATATTTGAGAAGCAAGGGGAATCTGATTTGCCAACTGGATCAGGATTTGAGCTTGTTCTATCACCAAGGCTACACTTCTTGTGAGTTATCTATTGAAGGGCATGATTTTGATGTCTACCACTAAATCATTTAATCTTAGTGACAATTTAAGTAGATCATCCAAAGTCTTCCCTATTTAATGGAGAGAATTCACTGGTATATAAGTAGATACACTAATGCATTCAGTAGCTTCTCCAAACATCCATCCTCTACTGTTGAGGGATTCATCTCCATTAATCCTTTGGGTGAGAGGCCTTTGAAATAGAGTCAGAGTGCTTAAGGGATAAAATGCAGTCATTGTCTCAAAAGGATTTGGTTTTGAATGATGAACTTGGGTTGGTTTGAATTTTTACTTTATCTCCTCAATGGCCTCAAGAACCTTCATATCATCTTTGTTTTTCTTCCTCATTAACCTCCTCAAAAATCAAATTTCCTGCTCATCCTCCTTCTTCTTCTCATTCTCCTCACACTTCTCCTCATCCTTCTTCTCTACCTTTTCCTCATCCTTCTTCTCTTCTTCATTTCTTACGTCCTCATTTCCCTTCTCCTTAGTGATTGCTTCCCTTGGCATTTACACAAATTCACTAGCATTCACAGCCTCTGATGAGCGAACCCCCATTCAATCACTATGGTTTTCCTTATTTCATCCTCTTACAGAGCATTCAGGAATAGTAGAAATTGCCTACTTCTGACTGATCCTCCTCTTCAATCTACTTCTCAAGCCCCTTGATAACCTTTTGGATAATTGAGGTAGTAACATCAAGATTTTGAGTATTTGGAGATGGAGTTTCCTGAAGTGTTGTTGGCTTGAAGATGGGAGTCTCAAGCGGAGCCTCAAATAGATGACAAGGGTCAAATATTGTAGTTTGTTTCTCTAGAGGGTGAGACTTAGGCTTTTCAAAAGATCCACCCTCTTTCTTTTCATTAATAAATTCAGTGGGATTAGCAACTTTTGGAAGAGGAGGAACAACATATGTTGGAAGGGCTCTAGTTTCTAGATCATAATCTGTTAAAGCCTCCCCTCTATTAAATCTCCACAAATTTCATCTAACTCTTTCCCATCATCAGAAGTGCTCTTTTCCTTCATTTTCTCAGTGAAATCCTCTAGGGTAGGATATTTCTTCATTACTTCCTGGGTGATTCTGACCTCAACTGCTTCAACAATAATCTTTTTTACATTCCCCTTTGTCAGGCTCAGATTTAAGGCCTTGATCATGTCATCCTTTTTAAGGTCATCTTATGTGATCACAAAGTCCACATATGTCTGCTAACCTTTCTCCGCCTTCTTCCTCAACTTCTTCTTCTTAGGAGCTTTAACATGTCCTCCTCTTCTAACATCTTTTCCTCAGCAACATCCTCTTCCTTCTCATCCTCACTAGAAATCTCCTTGTTGGGATCAAACTCCCCTCTCTTCCTCTATGTTGTGAGGATGATAATTGGCTTCTTTTCATCGTCATCCTCACCAATACTTAGCTAAGTTGTAGGATGAGGATTATATACAGGCTTGTTTATGGAAAACATGGCTGTTAACTTTTTCTCTAAAACCACCTTCTTCAGCTTAGTAACAACTACCTCCTCTACAACAAATGTCTTACTTCTGGTCACTCTACTTCTCTTTACCTTAGGGATTTCTTCTTGCTTCATTATAGGCTCCCTCTTCCTCTTAAGAGAGTCTTCTTCAGTAACTTTCAGAGGTTCTCCCTTCTTCACCAACCTGCTTTCCTTTTCCTTTTACTTCTTTAACTTATATTTCCACAAAACCTCCTCTCTGTTCCATTCCATATTGTTATCAACTTTCTTATCAAAAGTCTCTTTTACAATCTCACTCCCTATCATACCTTCTTCTTCTTCTTCTTCAGATCAATCCATTTCGTGCGATGACAACACCTACTCATTAACCCTCCAAGAGTATATTTGTGATGTAACATGTGTTTCATGATGATTACTGGCCACTTTATCCTCTTTCCTTCCACCAAGTAGAACAAAATGTAATTCTCATTGCTTGATATTGCATTTGTGGATTAGAGTTTTTGCAGGAGAAGATGTGCCATGATAAATTGATAATATCTGGGCACTTGAGGCATATAAGTGTTGATCTTCTCTCCTAACCAGCTACCTGGCATATAGGCCATCTTGTTATAAGTGATAGATTCTTCACATCCTTTTCCTAGGCTAAGCCCTTATCTTTCATGTTCAGTAACTTGGTGAGATACGTCGAAGTAATCACAATCTCCTTTCCTTTCATAGTAGGCTTTAGCCCATCTTCGCTTATAGTGCATTTCTACATGTTCTTGTAAAATTCAACAACTAGTTTGGGAAAGATTTTCTCCTTCAATTTCATCTAGGTCTCCAAACCATGTTTCAGAATTATTTTCTTATATGGAGAAGAAACTAAGAATGCGTTATCACCAAGATGATGCTAAGGGACTATGGTGTTGGGATTTGACCTGTATTGAACAAGAACAAAGGTCATTTGAGGGATTTGGATGATGATAGGGTTAGATATCTTGGGTGCCATTTTTAAAGAAGAATAATGAGATGAACATAAGGATGAGAGTTGTGAGCACGGGGATTTTGTACCAGCTCGCGCGTTCAATGATGATGGCTTTTCGGGATATTTATCCTCGAATCACACATTTTCGACCGTCCGATGATCTTCAAATGGGAGTTCTCCTTGTTAAAAATAATGTTTCGGACTCTAAATAAATATTTAGGACCATAAAATATTTAAAGGCTTATAATATTTTTAAGGGTCCAAAATAATTTAATTGGGTTATTTGGAAATATAGATATATATATAAACTTTTATATATATATATATATATATATATATAATATTTAGACAAAAATTTTAAAAAAATAAATAAAGTGGACCAAAGAAATCCAAAATGGAATTTCTTTGGCCATAGTTTGGTGGTGTCCTTGCCAAACTTTTTTGCCTTTTTTGAATTTTTCGGGTTTTTTCTGTAAATAGTCGGCTCATTTTGGGTTGAAGGGGGCTCAAAGTTTTAGACAAAAAATTAGATTTTCTTAGGAAAAGACAACGAGAAAAACACCAAAAATATTTTCTTTCAATTTCTTTTGAATAATTTAGATCCAAAACACATTTGGATCCCAAATCTTGATTATTTTCAAATTATTCTTCTTCCTACATTTCTTAAAAATCCTCAGATATTCTCGAATCTAAAACAAATTTAGAACCCGAGTCTGATTATCTTTTGGATAAATATTTTCTTCAAATATATTCGGATCCAAAAGATGTTTGGATTCCAAATTTTTATTATTTTCAAAACTTCTCTTCATCTATTTTTTCTTCTAATATCCTCAGATATTCTCAGGTCTAAGTCTGATTATTTTTTGGATAAATAAGCACGTATTTTTCAATTAAACTACAATTAAACCAAAATGAACGAGGAATGTTCTCGGGGGTCGAATGGATACGCCGAAGTGGATTCATACCGAAAGGGTAAGCCTCTAAGTTCCTAGAGTTGTTTTATCTCGTGTTTCCAATGTTGTTCTACATGTGAACCTAGGAATATTTTTATTTCTTTTATTATGTAAATAATGTTGTAATTCTCTTCTTCATCTTTATTTCTTTTTTTATTTTATTATTCTTATGTTAGAATACCCCAACGAAGGGAATTAAAATTATTCCCGGATAACAGACCTCACATTTTTGCCATGCGGTCATTTTCACTAATAAAATTGAACAATATACATGTAAATAAAAATGAACCAATTTTTATTTAAAATAACAACTTTAAAATCTTCGATGTTTTAATTAGGCCACACGGGCCTCGCTAAAATCAAATTGAACATATTTGATATCCCTTATGCTGACCTTTGTAGATGTATGTTAGATGTATGCCTAGGATTTATTTTCCTTCGGGTATCGCATTTTAATCATTTTACGAGAAATGTAATTAATAGGTTAGTGGGAGGTTGCATCCCCCAATTTTTGTAATTTTTGTAACCTTTACTTTTCCTCCTTTATTTCCTCATTTACTTACTGTTTTGTGGATGGGTTTACTACTTTTTCTATACGTGAATCATGCATTTAAACTCAAAAAATGACTTAAGTGTGAATAGGCACAATTAAGAGAATATGGTTTTCTGTAGATGTAATTTAATGTGATCAAATGAGAAATAAACCCGAATCTCTATGTCTTAGTGGGCAGTCCCCCAGATGTTAAGCCTCATAAGACTCTAATTCCTGGAAAGAGCTAATCCAGGTGGCGATTCCACAATAAGAGATGGCGGAATCGGGTTTGAACCAATCTAAAAATGTTTTCACTCTCTCTTTCAGCCTTTTTTCCGGATCCCCGACCCTGTGCTTCTTTTTCTAAAACCCCGGTGGACCACGCCTATCATTCCGCACGCTCTCAGCCCACTACTCCGTGTCACCTGCTCACAAGAGTTCAGAGATTTTGAGAGTTGAGAGAATATGGTAGAGTTCTTTGAAGATGAATAGTTAACATAAAATTTATACGGTCTTTTCAAAGGGATAGGAGGATAATTTGCCTTAAGGAAACTATGATGGTTACAATATATAATGTCTAAAATGTACATAGGTTTTAATTGATGGTTGAATTTGAATGCATTTTTCTAAAGATCCTGAAAATATTTCAGGTTTTGAATTTTGAATTTGGTATTATTCGCGGGTTATATCTTTGGAATTTCCTTACCAAATAATTCTTAAGTTGGACTGTTGCTATTGAGTAATATTGAACACTACTCTTCTTCTGAGATTACATTCTTCTTCTGATCAATTTTCACACAGGATTGCTCATGCCTAATTCTCTTTTGAGGAATGCAAATTGATCTTTAATGAGGGGTTTTGTGAAGATATTAGCTCTTTGATCTTTAGTAGAAATATACACCAACTTGACATCTTTCTTCAATACATGGTCTCTTATGAAGAGATGCCTAATGTTGACGTGGTTCATCTTATTATGTTGAATGGGATTTTTGGACAAATCAATTGCACTTTTGTTATCGCATAATATTTCAATTCATTCTAATTTGACACCATGATCTTCAAGTTGTTGCTATATCTAGAGGACTTGAGATACACAACTACCTACAACAATTTATTCACCTTCTGTTATCGATAGTGAAATAGAGGTTTGCTTTTTATTATACCAAGAAATAGTGCAGTTTCCAAGAAAGTGGCATCCTCTAGTAGTGTTCTTCCTTTCAAGTTGGTCTCTTCCATAGTCTGCATTAGTGAATCCTCTTAAAGAGAAATCTCTATTGTTGGGGTACCATAATCGAGCCTCTATGGTTCCAAGAAGATATCTTGGAATTCTTTTAACTGTATTGAGATGAGATTCTTTGGGATCACTCTGATATCTTACACAGCAGCACACAACATAATGAGTATATGGTATACTTGCTGTTAGATACAGAATGAATCCAATCATTCCTCTGAATAGCCTTTGATCAACTTTATTTCCTTCTGGATCTTTGCTAATAACTGTGTTAAATTCCATAGGGGTTGACATCTCTTTTCCTTCTTCCATTCTAAACTTTTTCAAAATCTCCTTAGTATACTTTGAATGGTTGATGAATAAACCATTGTAGCTCTGCTTGATTTGAAGTCCAAGGAAGAAGGTTAATTCTCCCGTCATGGATATCTCAATTTCATTCTTCATTTTAGAGCTAAATTCTTTGCATATCTTACAATCAATGGTTCCAAATATGATGTCAACAACATATATTTGTATCAAGAGGATGTCCTTGTTTTTCCTTCTAATAAATAAGGTTGTATCAGTCTTTCCTCTAATGTAGCCTCTTGAGATGAGAAAGCTTATTAATCTTTCATCCAAGCTCTAGGTGCTTGTTTGAGGCTTTGGGTGCTTATTTGAGGCCATATAAAGCTTTCTTCAGCTTAAACACATGACCAGGATGTTTTGCATCTTCAAATCTAGGTGGCTTCCTTACATATACTTCTTCGAAAATGAATCCATTAAGAAATGCACTTTTGACTTCCATTTGATCAAGTTTGAAGCACATATGAGATGTAAAAGCACAATGGATTCTTATGGCTTCAATTTTGTCTACTAGGGCGAATGTCTCAACAAAATCTACATGTACTGACTCTTCTAGAGAAGTTATTCTTTTGTCAAAGGCTCTATAGGCTTTATGTGTTGAGTAGCCAAGAAAGATTGCCTCATCAGATTTAGGATCACATTTTCCTAATTGTTCTTTATTTTTAAGTACATAGCATTTACACCCAAAAGCCTTGAAGTACCCAATCTTGGGTTTCCTTCCTTTCCAAATCTCATAAGGAGTTTAATTACTTACAGATCTAATGTTAACTTGGTTATGAATGTAGCATGTTGTGTTTACAGCTTTTGCCCATAAATATTTAGGAAGGCTATTGTCATTGAGAATTGATCGAGCTATTTCAGCCATAGTTCTTCTCTTTCTCTCAACAACACCATTTTTTTGTGGAGTGTGGGAGCAGAAAAGTTGTGCTCTATACCTTTGGCATCACAAAATCCAACAAATAGTTTATTTTCAAATTCTTTACCATGATCACTTCTGATTTTAGAAAGCAGGACATTTTATTCAACTTCTACTCTATTGCATAGTTTGGAGAAACCTTGATAGGCTTCATTCTTGCTACTGAGCAAGGCAACCCATGTATACTTGGAATAGTCATCTACTATTACCATAGTATATCTATGTCCACCAATGCTCATAGGCTGAACAGTGCCAAAAAGATATGTGTTTAAGTTCAAGAACACTCTTTGTAAAGAAATCAGTTTTAGATTTAAAACTCTTTTTTGAAATTGTTTTCTATATTAACATGCATTACATAGATGATCTTTTTCAAAGTTTAAACTTGGCATACCCTCAACAAGTGTCTGTTTGGCTAGTAATGTCAGAAGATTCATGTCAGCATGACCCTATCTTCTACGCCATAGCCAGGATTCCTCTTCTTTAGACATTAAACATATGTCTTTTCTTAATTTGTCAATTATGTTGATTATAAACACATTGTTAATTCTAGGTGCATAAAGAAGAATTTGATTTATATTACAGTATATGATGGAGCTGTTAGACATGATGTATACCCTAGAGGCAATTAGGGTAATATATCGTTATTAGCTATAATGTACAAACCATTTCGGATTATTATTAATAATAATTAAGGCATATTTGTTGCTTGTTAGTGTTTTTAATTTATTTATGTATCTTGCTAGTATCATATATGTATAGTATTAAATATGTATATACGATTCAATGAGAAAAAAGTTTGTGACTACTTCATAGCGTAAAAGTGCGAGAACATAGTAAGAGCTATGTGGTGTGAGAACAGCACATACATATTACTATAAATAGTCTAAATAACCCTAGTCATAGTTTCATTGAGATCAGATATCAAGGGAATAGACAGACTAGCATGTGCAGGCTTACTCTTTAGATTAGATCCAAGCAGCAGATCTCACCAGATGAAGGTGGTACCTTGACTTAACACATGAATGTATTCAGGTAATACATTGAAGACCTCTATAAGACAGACACTCGGTAATAACTATATCCATGTGTTGGTGTCATGTCTTATTGCAGTAGCTGTATAAGTATCCTCAGACCTGAGATACTAGTTACCCCGTGTAGGAGTTGCTATACTTTGGCTCGTACTTATTCATTCCCTTGTGATCAAGATGATATAGGTTATTACAAGTATAGTGATGATCACATGTTGGTAAGCTGAGTTGTTAAGAAGGGATCCATCGTTCTTGATATAGTGATATAGTGGGAGATGTACCTTGGGCCCCTTATTGAAGTAACACACTTATACACCTCTAATCATAGTATAAGATTGATAGAACGAGTTTCTAGTCAATCTTGATACCTAATGGTCGAGTGGTGTTCTTCGTGAACAAGTCTAATTATAGGACAACTACGGCTATTACATGAGCTAACACTTAATCCCAGCTCAATAAATTGGATGGTACTTATCCTAATGGAAGGAGTGTATTGTTTTGGTTGATACTGAAGAACCAGATCAAGTCACAAGCATGTGACGTTCCAAGTATCGTGGGATCATACCCCTTTGCTAGAAATCCCATTTTGATCGTGTAGAGCTATCGGGTTCCATATAGGTTTGGAACACTGAGCGTAAAGGTTTCCAGATGGGAAGCCAAGTTTAGGTTAACCTCTAGTAGCTTAATACTTTGGGATCCTATGAGGTCACACACTTTGGGTCTTTATTAGACTAAGAAAAGAACATATAGACTAGGTCTCCACCGGGAACATCTCTTTGTCTAATTTGTTAGAAGCATTATTAATTGGTTAGACCAAATTAATAATTAAAGGGAATAAAGTGAAAATAAGGAAAATAGTACAGAGCAGAGCAAGGGAATTTTTCCCGTTGCGAGTGGGCCTCAAACAAACATAAGATGTTCGAAGTGGGGCCTAAGCGGCTGCCTCGTGAGTTGAAAAGCTTGCGGGTTGCTAATGCATGAGGTGAGCATGTGCATTTTAGCGGGCTGCAAGCCTGCAAGTGCTACCTCTGGTAGCGCTTGCGTAGTGCACAGGGCAAGCTTGTAAGCATGGGCTTGCGACAAGCCCGCAAGCCCATTCTTGTGGCACATCGGGCTTACCTTGTGAAGGGGATCAACGAGTTAGCCTCCGGGTCTAAGGGAGCTGCGTGGCTAGCCCGCTAAGTGGGATGAGAATATTCCCATCCCACTTTGTGTTTGAGGGGAAGTCAAACACTCCCCCTTTTTCTTATATATAGGCATCCCCTCTCTCATTATTCAATACTTTAGCTTAGCCTTTCTCTCTAAGTTTAACATCTCTCTCTTCATTCATTGTGCGAGTTCCTTCATGAGTTTTCCAAACAATGAAGAATTCTTTTGAGGGCTATTTCTAATTAAAGTGAGCCTTCGCAATTTTTATTTTTGGGTTGGTATTCAAGCGGTTTAGCAGCTGCTGTCTACTAACGGGTTCTACCTCAATAAGGTTTTGGTCGGTGACGATTCATGTGGATCAATCGTAGAAGCTATCCTATTTTGGAGGCTCGTGCTAATGAACTTTTACCGAATTGCTCTAAGGGAACACACAACCAAAGAAAGAGAAGCACACATCAACTGGTAATGTTTTGAACTGTGATGCTAGGTTTCTTTTATAAGTTTTATAAACCTATAAACATCTATAAAATCTTTTAACTTAAATTATATCAATCATGGCATGCTTAAGAGATCTTTAGGTTAATTTTAATTTTTGAAATTCTTCCTTTCAATGTTTGCATGTTCAATTACTGTCTTGATTAACCAGCAGTGGTATCAAAGCCTGCCTTTTTCTATGCCTGATTGATTATAATATGCTAAAATGATATTTATTATGAATTAATTAATGTATGCTATGCATGACTTAGTTTTCAATTCATGTTATAGAAAATGATGTGATAACTAGATTAAGATTTTGCTCAAACTTAGTCTATGTGTAAATGCTTTGATTAAGGGTCGTCCCGTACTTCACTCAATTAAAGAACGAAATCTTTAAATCATAATTGTCTGTGGTATAACGAATCAAAGTGCCTGTGGTTATTTTGGAAAGGATAGGACTTAGCTTCTCATTCATTTTAAAGGGGCCTCTCCTACCTAGAAATCTCCATTGGTATTAGATTCAAAAGTACCCAAGGGACTTTTATGACTTTGTCGATTTCTAGTATGAGAATTTGATTCCGCATATGAATGTGGCTTAAGTTGTTAAATTAAAACTTATAGACATAGGTGCAATGACTGAAACATGGACCTTGTTTATTTTGCATGCTATGTAGAGTCTTGGCATAATGGAATAATTATGATATACCAGTCGTGAGCATGTTTCTTTAGAGTTAATAATTCCAAATAGCATGGAATTATTATTTTCATAATCATATCCATCGTATAAGACCTTGACTAGGGTGAGACCAGCGACACAAATAAAATCCCCACAACAATATTAAGGTAGTATATAGTCTTCCCATCATAAGTCGTGATACGAACCTTATTAACGGATGTAAGCACATGTACAACATGCCTTTCCTTTACATGTGTTTGGTCTTGAGACTAGATGGGGTTAATGCCTTAACCAAAATGGGTTAGTTGTTCATATTATTGGAGCTAATGCCAGATTGGACACACATTTGAGGAGTTGTACAATTGGGTACGCACATCTCTAGAATCAAATGGATTAGCAATTACATGAGATGCAAATGGACGGGTTCCAACCATGGTTATCTTGTTATGGCTTGACCTACTATAGCGACGGGTCGTGGTAAGTGGCTATGGATGCTACCTACTAAGGAAAATTGGTTGAACCAAATTTCCTAAATTTAAATAGAAGGGGCTATTTGAATGTCGATGAAATAGTAGGAATTATGTGTTTAATTAAAGACCTTATATTAAATGCATGTACATATATTGATGTCTAAACAAATTTTATCTTATATCTAGGTTGAATATGATCACTAACGAAAATACTCGCATTAACATCGGTCCTCTTGTTGGTATAAAATATGACGTTTATGACTTCAACGAGTGGTTTGAGATTGTTAGAGGAGTTCTTCAGAACTACTACCTGGATTATGTTTTGACTGATCCTAGTCCAAACATCCCGGCAAGAATGCTTTTGCATGTGAGATGAATGATTATGAGGAGCACAAGGGAAACTGTGAGTTTGTCGAAAACTCATGTTAGACCACATACTCCCAATGTATGCACGAGTGTACAAAAGGTTAGATCTCACAACCATGACTCATCGTCTCAATTCGGTGGAGAGTTTAGAAGATGAACTATTTCATAGTAGATTGCGGGGAGATACCTCAGTAGTAGAGTTGGTTATAAACATTTATGACAACTTGAAGAAATTGAGAAAGTTGGGAGTTGAGTATAGTGAGCAGTCTTTGAGGGAAATGGTATTGAGGGTATTACCTTATAAATATGATTCTTCCAAGAATACATTGTGAGCACGGGATTTTGTACCAGCTCTCAAGTTCAGTGATGATAGTTTTTCGGGATTTTTATCCTCGAATCACACGATTTTCGAATATCTGGAGATCTCCAAATGTTCCTCATCGCCAATTTATTTTAATGACTTAAATTATTTTTTTAAGACTATAAAAATTAGATTTTGGTAAAAATTAAATTATTTATGTTTTCAAAAAATTAAAAATATATTTAAATATTAAAAAAATAAAAAAACTACAAAAAATAAAAAATGCCAAACTCGCCAGAATATGTTTCATTTTGGATTCTCGGGTTTTTTCGCCTATAAATATTCACGGAATTTTCAGTATTCAGGGACCGAAAAAAATTTACAAAAAAAAATAGTTTTCTCTCGACAACGACGGAGAAATTTTTATAAAAAATAATATTTTTCTAGAGAAATAATTCCGACTTTTTCTACATTTCTTTTAAGGTTTCTTTGATTATATTCAGATCCAAAACACATTTGGATCCCGAATTTTATTATTTTCAAATAATTTTTCTTGCATCTTTTTCACAAAAATCCTCAGATATTCTCGGGCCTAAAACAAATTTAATGCCCGAGTCGGATTATCTTTTGGATAAATAAACATTTATTTTCCACATAAGCACAACTGAAAAATGAACGAGGAAAGCTCCCAGGGATCACACGGATACGACGAAGTGGTTTCACAACGAAAGGGTAAGCCTCTGAGTTCCTAGAGCTGCTTCATCTCGTGTTTCCTATATTTTTCTTATTTTCATTTTATATGCGAGCCTAGTAATTATTTTCTTTTCTTTTATTATGTCAATGTTGTTATATTCTTCTTCATCTTTAATTTCCTTCAATTTATGAAAATGCATGTTAGAATATCCCCACAAAGGGAATAAAAACTATTCCTGGATAACAGGCCTGACACTTTGCCATGTGGTCATTTTCAGTAATAAAAAATGATCAACATATTTGTCAATAAAATAAATCATTTTGTTTCTAAATTAGAAATTTTCAATCATCGATGTTTTTAATTAGGCCACACAGGCCTTGCCAAAATCAAATCGAGCATACGTGTAAATATTCATGTTGTGTTATATACCATGTGCTAACCCTTATGGATGTGGGTTAGATGTATGCCTAGGTTTTAATTTTCTTCGGGTATCGCAATTTCAATTATTTTTTGGGAATTGCAATAATTGATTAGGCAGGCGATTGCATCCCTCGAGGTTATGTAATTTTAATCTTTACTTTCTCGCATTTATTTATCACTTTATGTATGGTTTTATTGCTTTTCGCATGTATACATTATAATTCAAAAATGACACAAGTGCGAATATGCACAATTAAGAAATATGGTTTTCTATAGATGTAATATAATGTGATCCAATAAGAAATAAGCAACATATCCCGAACCCGAATTTATGTGTCTTAATGGGCCGTCCCCCGGATGTTAAGCCTCATGGGACTCTAATTCCTCGAAAGAGCTAATCTAGGTGACAACTTTACACTGAGAGATGGCGGATTCGGGTTTGACTAATCTAAAAACATTCCCGCTTTCACTTTCAAACCTATCCGGGTCCCAGACCCGATACATTTTATTATCAACATAAACACCCCCGTGGACCGCGCCTCTCATTTTTGCACGCTCTCGGCCCGTCACTCCGTGTCATCCTCTCATAGTGGCGACTCCACTGGGGATTTTTTCTAAAAACTTGTTTTTTAAAAGGTTTTGGATTTTGGTTAAGTGCTAAAAATTATTGATCACATTATTTTGTATTTTCTTAATTATGACACATTCCTAATAATGCATTGCAATAGAATGGATTAGCCCATAAGATTAAGGTACCCTATTACCACAAATCTTTCTCTTGTACTAATCTGCCTCCCTGAGAAAATGTAGTACTGGAGTGGGTGGAGCACTTATTGCCATATCGCATCTACCTCCCTCGAACTCATTTGGGGAGAGGCTTAGAGTGTATTTTAGTGCAACAAGAATCTTCTACATCAGCAACCCAAAAACAAACCTCATGTAAATAAGCCGTAGGCATTTTCCCTAGGGTGTTACCTAACAAATGACCATGCATTATACTTTTTTTGCAAGTGCGCTCCTTAGTATCTTCATGGTACTAAGATGAACCAAACTAAGGATAGAGACTCGCCAAAAACCCTACGTGCAGGAGTTGTATGGTTGGAAGTTTGGACGTTGCATGCTATGTGCTACGTACTTATTATTGTACAAATGTGATGATAACCACGAATGTTAATGCACACACTCGTAGCATTTTCTCATCATCATGATACAAAATCAGTGTCATATACACTTAGGGTTAGATGACACTCAAGATCATGTTACCCTAGGACAACATGAAACATCACTTACCCCTTCCTAATGAGATGTCCACTTGACATCCGACTCTTAACCCGTATAGGGCAAACATACCTTTCTTTTACTAAACTTAACCCATAAGGGGCAATAACATATCCCACATATAACTTATGAGATGTCCACTCAACATTCGATTCATAGCACACACGAGGGAATCACACACACCACATAGCCCAAACGGGGTAAGTACCTACCCAAACCATTTTCCCTACATCAGGTGATGTCCTTGCTGATATCCAAACCTAAGACCAACAGGGCGAACTCTTTTTGAGTCTTACCTTACAATTCCTCAAGGGTATATGCCTAATACTCGAACCATCCACTCACATGGGGCAATGATTCATGCATTGTTCACCACTTTTCTACTGATAAGTTTAATAAATTTTACGCAAAGAGTTTGGCTATATATTAATAATGCCAAAAACTTGTTTGCTTAAAGTATAGGTGTTGTCAGTACCTCTTATCAAATAGAAAAATGATGATAACTGCAAGTATACAGTTGCGATGTAGTTTTAAAAGATATCGATCCCACAAGGAAGGACTCGCTCTAAAGATCAAATAGGGAAAAAGTATAAAGAAAATAATATGTATTGATAATTTTGGATAGGAGGGTTAGAATGAAGAATGAGTTAATATAGATATGAAAGATTAGAGAATCTAAATATATAAATTTTCCCTACAAAATAAGGATAGCAAAGAAAACATACAAGTTCAACAAAGATGTTACGATTCACTAAATTAATCTAACAGACTCGGTTCAAAACACTCAAATGTTCAATTATTCACCGCAGAGAAACACATGAAATGACTTTTCTAAACCTAGCACAAACGAATTAAGACAATTACATAAACCTGGACAACATCAATACTATGCTTAGTACCGATCGCTCTCACATAGCCACATTTAGCAAGTTACCATTCCAAAAATGTTGGCTCACTAAACAGTGTTATATCACAGATCCAGTGATTATACACGATATTGTTAACCCTGAAACTACTCTTAAAATTAACTCCAATGCATATAACTTGATTAATATAAAAGATTTAGCATGAAATACGCATTATAACACATAGACGTATAATAAACTTCGAAATAGAAAGTATAAGTAGAAAGCAAAGCAAAGTTATAAGATGTGAAAGTGAAAGCTAAAGTTGATCAAACCGTATCCACTCTTTAATGGGAGTCATCAATTTCCGTAATTCCTGCTTCTACTTTGAATTCGATCTTGGCCCGTATAGAACCTCCGCTAGGATGCTATTCTTTGCGAATATCGAACAAACGAATATTGAAGAATGAAAACTTTTATTGGTAAGTGATTTGCAGGTACACTTATACAACAATCGCTTGAGAATATAGAGAAATCTAGTGATCGAAACAAAGATTCGAATCACTTAAATTTTCTCGCTAACACTTATGAATGTAGCGAATTCTCTATCTATACACACACTATATGTAACCCTGGTCTTCTTGCCACGAAATTTGTGAAGATTTGAAGCCCTATTTATAAAGTTTTAAGGGTTGTGTCTATCCAAATGAAGAGTCGCGTCCATTGGTGAATGATTGCATCACTTCATTGTGATTGGTTGAGAGGCTTCAATCTAATTCATAATGGATAGGCACCTATTCATGATTGGTTGACTTTTGATAAGTGTTTATTCTTTGGTAATTGATGGTGGTTGATCATGCTTATCTGGCGGTTGGTAGTTAAGAAGATAAAACAAGAAAATCGTCCAGGTCGCGACCGCGATATACAAGTCATGACCGTGAATCTTTGATTGGCAGAATTCTTTTCTGAAGAAGAACAAGTCATGACCGCTAGTGGTTGTCGTGACCGTGAATTGCAGTTTTCTTTGGAATTCTCCTTGCAACTTCACCGATCTTTGACAGCTTCGATCCTAAGCCAAATCTTTAAGTTCCACGCATATTTTTGCACCTTTTTCACTCTTTTTCATAGAATTCCACTTTAGATCATTTTAGTCCCAAGATTTACCTAGTATCTGCATTTGCATAAAAAACAACTATATACCACGTGAAATCTTTTATATGAAATATAAAAATGACTTAAATTATAGTGTTTAGTGTATAAAATTAATATGAGAATAAGTGTAATTAGATACTTATCTTGCATCACCACATACCCTCAAATAGCGATGACCACACGGGCATCCAAAACTCGACCCTAATTGGGAAAAATAACCAAATCATTCATTCAATAGCTACATACAGTGGTTATTTTCATTTCATCAAGGTATGTCGCATGGCTTACCCAAAATAATTTTGACCTCCTCATTCCATAAGATCTAGTCATAGTACGAAATCTCAAACTATTGACCTATTACCACACAGTAATTTGGTCACTTCATATACACCATTCACGTTACGATGTTACACAGACGTCGTACAAATCTCAAATCCATCCCCAAGGGTTGGGTTTTCATTTTCACCTATTTTACCTAAAGACTAACCTGTTTGTTGCAAATGGATTTACAAACATATTATTCCTCTCACATCATGGCATGCTAACCCCTTATGAATGTAGCCATAACATTAAACATCTCATGCATTTTTCGCATCATAAATCATGTCATGAATACGGGATTGGAAAATGCCTACTCACCTCCTAGTCCGCATTTCTCCAATTGTGGCCAATCTGGAGGAGGTTCCGTACAATGACTCAAGTGAGGACTCGGGGTGTGATTTAGATTCAGTTCAATGTACATCTTTCACGGCCAATCCATAAGAAGAAGGTGCAGGGGAAGATCATCCTATCCTTACGGGATAAAACTCTCAACAGACTCATCAGTTGTCGATGAGAGTAGAGATTGCAGCTACTTTGAACGCCTTTACAAATAGAGAACATCTGGCATCACTTATTCACAAAAACGCTGGGAGAGCTTAGAATGTGGTGTCTAGCCCAGAGGTCACCCTTAACAATGGCGGTCCAACTAGCTAGCCTGAACAATACACCCAAAGCCTACAACCTTTTATTAGTTCGGGGCAGTACAAAGTCAGCTAAACTAGGCTCATATTGGGTAGCCAGAATATAACTTTGCTAATCCTTCCCAGAATTAATTCATCTCGGGACAAATTGGGCAGTCGGCGTTCACACTAGGGCCTTTCTACCAAGGAATGACCCAACAACCTATTCCTAGTTGGAGTACATCAATGGCCTCAAAATTCCATTGACCCTAGTTACCCACTTTCGTGGCCTTTCCCCAGGGGCAATATATCTCTTATCCAAGATTAGGGAATGCCATCCTCCAGCAACCAGGAATGGCAGAATTATGGGAATAGTTCTTGGCCACTCACGGTGGCCATCTCATGAATCCATACTCGGCACAACCGATAATCGGGGATGAAGACGCAATAAATTAGCTTCTAGCTACTTTGCCCATGAGGCTTTTTAAATAAATTGAACTTTGTCTATTTGCTTGATATCATATCAATGACATCATGCATTCTCATAAGTGTATACTTATAATTTTAGCACATGTAACACATCATGTGGTGAAATTAATTTGGTTATAAATGAATCCCTTACAAGTTCAAATGATTTGACACTTGAGAGAAAGTGAAAGACAAACGCATGTACTTAGATGATGTGTGATAGCATTTAGTTCATCCTACAAAGACATAAGATCGATAGAAAGATCACTAAGCATGAAGCATCCACTAACTACTAAATCAGTCAAACAAAGATAAAAATGATCAAAGCCAGAATAAGACCAAAATGTCAACATAGTAAATTGAGATCAAACCACTGATGTAATGTCAAAGACACAAAGAAGGAGTCAGTTCATTAAACACGTCAACAACTTTATCACATAACCCACCAACACTTATAGGTCGATCACTACATTGTGGAAGGAACATCATTGAATGAAAACCATTCACCATTGATAAATCAAGCTATCTAATCTTTGACATCTCACCTATTATTGGAGAATAGTTTAATTTAAAGGAAACGCTAATGATCAAGACTCATCATCACATACACCTTAAGCCAGCAAAGCCGCACGAGCACCAACCATTCGATCAGAAATGTTGAACGAGAAAATAATTGAAGTTATGGACATGGACGGTGGTCGATCTACCAAATCAACCAAGTCTTACACAATTGCTATCACGCATAGGTGAAAGAAATAAATCGATAAAAATCGGTACCAACCAAAAAAATATAAACTTGTAATTAGCCTGTCAATTAACACTTTGTTAGTTGAGCAAAAATTAGGCTTCTTTTCAAAACATAAAAAGAATTATCCGCTGAGCTGAAAACCCGAAAAAGGGTGGCTTAGGTAAAACTTAGGACATCGAGAGAACCACATTGGTTAGAAAACCTGAAAGGGCTAATTGATGGCAGGAGGCAAATCATTTAGAACATTTATACACCTGTTAAGTTCATCATTGAATTGTCATTTTTGTTGAACTTTTATGCATATGCTTATTTTGATTGCTTGCATGCCAATGGTAGAATATCTCAAGTAAACATCCAAAAAATAAAAAGTAAAAAAATAAAGAAAAATGAGCCTACTGGATTGAAAACCTGAAAGGGTGGTCTAGGCAAAAATTAAAACAAGTTTCGATAGATTGAAAACTCGTAAGGGCAGTCTATGTAGAAATTAGAACAAAAGAAATATCAAATTCATCATCTCCTCCTCAGAATGGTACGTGACATTATATACCTCCAAACACTTCATACAAATAGCTTCAAAGAAATCATCACCAACACAATGCGGGATTAATGCCTCATCTAGATCTTCCTCGAACCAGATCCAAGCTCTGAACTCGAATCTGATTCAACGAACCCATGGCCGTTGCTTTGAGGAAGTCGTCCATGGAATCCCCAACGAGATAAATCCTAGGGGCAATCATGCACCATCATAAGAGAAGGCTCTCTAATGAATGAAGTTCACACCACCTACAAAAAATGGACATACATCATATGATAAATATTGTTCATGCATAAAATCATGCATTACATTTGCATCACATCATTTACAGGTAAAGACGATGCCAAACAAGGGCAATACTATCCTAGTAAACTCCATCTCCACTTGAAGAATCTGCAAACTTCAAGAAAGACTACGACCCACTCAAGCCTAAAGACAACATTGCAACATCATAAAAGCCTCCTATGATAATGGAGTAGTCCTCGAGACATCCCCAAATTTCCATTAAACTCATTTATTCATCATGTTTTAATTTTTGACTAAAGGGGCAAAAATTTTTTCTTCACATAAACTCAATCAAATAATTAAAATATTCATAATAAAATGTAATAACATTACACTTCTTTTCTGATTTGTCACAGGAAACAAGTCAACATCCTACTAAGAAAATTTGAAATACAACCGAAGAAGGAAACAAATATCTCAATGGCTAAAGAAAGGAACAATCTCATATGCCAACCGAAGAAAGAAATGGTTGGATATCCCCCGCTAGGATTGCCTTTGAAACAGACTCAAGCACCCATCATTCCAACAAACTTGCAAGAAGCACACGATAATCGTAGTCGAAGAAGGAAACAATTGCTAGCTATTATACGGATGCCACAGAAAGAAACAGGTCGACCCTACTGCATGGGGCATTAAACACTAAGGGATTCTGAACAAGGAAATGGACAATCCCGCGAGGACATGGTGCCAAAAAGGAAGGCCCACGTCATCCCCAATCAAGGACTGGCCTCGCTAGAAATTCTAGCGAGCCTCGTCAAATTCTAACGAGGCTAGCCAGAATTTCTAGCGAGCCTCACTAGAATATGTTTCCTTTTGGATTCTTAGGTTTTTTGGCCTATAAATATTTGCCGAATTTTCTATATTCAGGTATGAAAAAAATTTACAAAATTCCTTAAATATTCTCGGATCTTGAATTTTACTATTTTCAAATCATTTGTGTTCCATCTTTTTCACAAAAATCCTCAGATATTCTCGGGCTTAGAACAAATTTAGTACCCGAGTTTGATTATCTTTTGGATAAATAAACATTTATTTTCCACACAAACTCAACTAAAAAATGAACGAGGAACGCTCCTGGGGATTATACGGATATGCCGAAGTGGATTCACGTTGAAAGGGTAAGCCATTGAGTTCCTAGAGCTGCTTCATCTCGTGCTTCCTGTATTTTTCTTATTTTCATTTTATACGTGGATCTAGGAGTTATTTTATTTTTTTTATTGTGTAAATGTTGTAATACTTCTTCTTCATCTTTAATTTCCTTTAATTTATGAAAATACATGTTAGAATACCCCTACTAAGGGAATAAAAATTATTCTTGGATAACGGGCCTCACACTTTGCCATGCTGTCATTTTCACTAATAAAAAATGACCAACATATTTGTAAATAAAATGAATCATTTTGTTTCTAAACAAGAAATTTTCAATCATCGATGTTTTTAATTAGGCCACACGGGCCATGCTAAAATCAAATCGAGCATAGGTTTTATTTTCCTTCGGGTATCGGAATTTCAATTATTTTTTGGGAATTGTAATTAATAGATTAGGCGGGAGGTTGCATCCCCCGAGGTTATGTAACTTTAATCTTTACTTTCTCACATTTAATTATTTATGTATGGTTTTATTGCTTTCTGCATATACGTTAAATCATACATTATAATTCGAAAATGACATAAGTGCGAATATGCACAATTAAGAAATATGGTTTTCTATATATGTAATATAATGTGATCCAATAAGAAATAAGCAACTTATTCCGAACACGAGTCTCTATATCTTAGTGGGTCGTCCCCCGGACGTCCTCACAGGACTCTAATTCATTGAAAGAGTTAATCTAGGTGGCCTCTCTACACTAAGAGATGGCAGATTCGTGTTTAATAGATCTAAAAATGTTCCCACTTTCTCTTTCAAACCTATCAGGGTCCCCAACTTGGTACATTTTATTTTCAACATAAACACCCCGGTGGATCCCGCCTCTCATTTTCGCGCACTCTCGGCCCATCGCTCCATGTCGTCCACTCACAAACGTTTAAGGAGTGTTCTCCCAACTATACCTTGACCTAACTTATGGACTTGCTTAAGAATGATGAAATTGAGTTTAGAAATAAACTCAAAGAGCAAGCAAATGTTGAGGACCTTAAGTTGAAGAAACTAAAAGTTTTAAAAGTCAAAAGAAAGCTCATGATGAAGTTAGATTGAAAAGGGGAAATGTTTCTCTTGAAACAAGCTCATAAGATGATAATAGTTGTAGCTCAAATATCAGGAGGTATGTTCAAACTAGAGATTTTCTCTATAGTTCTCTATGAGTCTACTTGGGTATTAGATACTAGTTGTGGTACTCATATCTATACTTTTGTGCAGGGATTTGCGGAATAGTAAGAGGATTGGGAAGAGGAAAATGGTCCTAAGAGTTGGAAATGCAGCATGGGTTACTGCAATAGCTGTAGGGACATATAGCCTTCGTTTGCCTAGTGGCCTAGTTCTAGTTTCGAACAATTGCTGTTATATTCCTGTTGTGACTAAGAATATTATTTCTGTTATGCATTTAGCAACAAAGGGATTTGAAATTTTATTTTCTAATTATAAATGTAAAATTCGATGTGATAATGTTCTTTATGCTTGTGGAATATCTTTGGATGGCATTTAAGTTCTAGTTACTGAAATTGAAATTCTAAATATGAACTTTGTTAAGAAATCAAGATTAGATAATGAGAAATCCTCATACTTATGGCATTGTTAAGAAATCAAGATTAAATGAGACTCGCTTAACTAAGTTACAAAAATGTGGAGACTTAGGCCCAATGGAATGGGAATCCTATGGTGCGTTGATAAGTGTACAATTACACTTATTATCATGATATTTTTAGTTATAAAATGATATGGTTTAGAGTCATTTTATACTTCATATAAAAGATTTCACGTGGTATGTAGTTGTTTTTTATGCAAGTGCAAAAACTAGGTGAATCTTGGGAGTGAAATGATCAAAGATGGAATTCTATGTAAAAAAAGTGAAAAAGGTACAAAAAGATGCATGGAACACAAAGATTTAGCTTAGGGTTGAAGTTGTCAAAGATCAGCAAAGTTGCAAAGAAGAATCATGAAGAAAAGCATAATTCACGATTGTGATACCTATTCGCGGTCGTGACTTGTCTCTCTTCATAAACAGAAAGTTGCCAAACATTATTCACGATTGAGATATGTAATTCATGGTCACGACTTGTGATGATTATTGGTTATATCTTTTCAACTACCAATCACTGGATAAGTATGATCAACCGCCATCAACCGTCAAACGAAAAGATACCTTTTGGGAGTTGACCAATCAAGAAAAGGTTCCTTTCCATTATGGATAAGGATAAGCTTTGCATTGAATCACATTGAAGTGATGCAACCCTTCGCCAATGGACATGACTCTTCATTTGGATAGATGCAACCCTTCGCACTCTATAAATAGGGTTCAAAACCAACCAATTTCGTATGGATCGATAGTGTGTGATACATGGTAGACGTGTATACATAGATAAAGAGTGAAAATTATATAGATTTCGCTAGTCCAAAGTGTTAGTGAGAAAAATGTATAAGTGATTCGATTCTTATTTCGATCACTAAATTTCTCAACAAATTCGAATTATTGTTGTATGAGCGTAATTGCAAAGCACTTATCAATAAAAGTTTTCATTCTTCAACCTTCATTTATTTGATATTCACAAAGAATAGCATCCTAGCTGAGGTTTCGTACGAGTCGAGACTGAATTCAAAGTAGACGCAGGAATTGCGAGATTTGACGACTCCCATCAAAAGAGTGGATACGGTTTGATCAACTTTAGCTTTCTCTTGCATACCTTAAAAGTTTACTTTTTTTATACTTATACTTTCTATTTCAAAGTTTATTATATGTCTATGTGTCAAAACAAGTATTTTGTTTTGCATCATTTATATTAATCAAATTATATGCTTTCAAGTTAACTTTAAGACTGATTTCAGGGTTTACAAGATTGTCTATAATCACTGGATTTGTGATTATAATGCTGTTTAGTGAGCCAACATTTTTAAAGTGGTAACTTGCTATATATGGCTATGTGAGAGCGACCCGTACTAATCATAGTATTAATGTTATCCAAGTTCTTATAAGTGTCATGATTCATTTACCCTAGATTTAGCATTTCATGTGTTGCTCTGAGGTGAATTATTGAATATTTGGGTGTCTAGAACCGTGTTTGTTGAAGTTATCTAGTGTATGAAATATTCTTGATGATTTTGCATGATTTTCTCTACTATACTTGTTCTTACAGAATATCTATATAGTTTACATCTTCTCTAATCTATTCATGCATATGTCTATTTATCAGTCTATCATCCAACCCCACAACTTATATTATTCTTTTGTTCCGTAACTCTAGTTGGTCCTTAGAATCGAATTCCTTCCCTGTGGGATCGATATCTTTTAAAACTAGTTCGCAACTGTATACTTGTAGTGATCAACATTTTTCTATTTGATAATTAGTACTAAAAACACGTGTTCATATTAAGCACTTTTATATTATCGGTAAAGAAGTGGGGAATAAGTTTTTGGCACCGGTTACGAAGATAAGTGTTTCGAAATGAGTAGAGTCAAAATCTTGCGATCAAGTTTTTGGCATCGTTGCCGGGGAAGGCAAGTGCGTTCTAGAAGATAAAAAATTTGGAGACTACCGTACATTTTCCAATTATATCTATTTGTTTCTTTCTTAAACTGTATAATTTATCAATCCTACCTTAGATGTGAAAAAGAATATGAAATAATCATCTTGGAGGTGAAAAGTCATATTATTACGTCTGAATTCTCGATAAATAGAAGATTTTCTTCTATTTTGCCTATTCACGTTCCTGACTCCATTCATGTTCGTGAATCCCTTAACAAAACTCTCTGTTTCTCAATTTTTGTAAGTCACGATTGCGATAGTTAATCATAATGGGGACTTGTGCGATAACTGTAGCAGTTTAGTAATTATTTAATAGTTATTCCTCAAACCTTTATAAAATTGATGTGAGAGTGTTCATCAATTTCTCACTTCTGCAATCTGAAATCTAACCTTTCGAATCACAATTCAATTCTAAATCTGAAACTACCTCATTTCTTTTAGAATTTCTTTCTTTTCAAAATGGTTTTGGCAAATAAATCCAATCTAGTTCCTCTATCAAACTTCCAAGAATGGTACGAGGCAGCATTCCCGATCCATTCACATGAAGAAGGAGATCATTTTGAGATAATCAAGGATGCTGAATACAAAAGTTCCTACACCATTTATAGGAACAGTTTCATCAACCTTGAAGTTTATGACAGGGTAATGTACTATCTCAGAATTCTGAACTTTGGCATTTACTCAAATATGTCTCTAGGGAATAGTGTGGACAGCTGTATGGAGATGTTGGTCACATTGGTGTGGAAGAACGATAAGAAGGATTGCCTAGTCTATCGTCATCACGGAAAAGAATACAAATTGACAAGGAAATCTCTGGATAAATATATGGGATTTCCAAAGGATTGCTACAACAAGATGCTTCCTGGATGGGATCCTTTACTAACTTGGAATCGCTTGACTAGCCAAATAGAGTTCAAAAAAAATTTACCTATAGCCTGTGGATTCGTGATCCTTATTTTCTCGCATTGCACTTTTACCTAAGTGGTGCATTGTTTGGCAAGTCAACTTTTGATCTTGTCACAGAAGAATTGTTCGTGATGGAAGTAATTTGGAATGACACACCTATTGATGTTTCAGGGATAACGATGGAGACACTTATATCTGTAGCACAAAATCCCGGAATGATAGAATAGGTGTGTTGAATGATGGGAAATATGTTGGGATAGATTAGGAGAATGCCTTATTCCACTAAAGTCTTTACTGATGAAGACGAGATTCCGAAATTAACAACGGAAGTTTTCTTCGAGTATAGATTTCTGGTAAGGTGCATTGGAGAAGATATGGTAACTCATGATTGGAAATCATGGCAGGAGAGAGTGGAATCTGACAGAATAAGGGAAAGAGAAATTGCAAGGGAAGAAGAACGAAAAGCAACCAACCTCTAGGGAAGGTTGAATGAACTCATGAAGGCGTAAATCTCAATTCATAGGAAAATTGTTGATATTCAAATGCTGATGTTTGATGTCGAGCGAGATCTACGTGAATCTTATTATAAGCTTGACCTATTGACAGAATTGCTTTGCTCTGAATAAATATTCGCTTTTCACTTAGATTTAGGATTTTGTACAATTTGTTGTTTCTTTGTTTGTTTGTTTGTTTAAATTGTACGTTTGTTAATGTTTGTTAAATATGAAAATATATTTGAACAATAGGATGTTGATGTTCCATTACCATCTTCATCATAAATCATTCCATTAAAAAAATAGTATATATTTATATTCAACATGTTTGCTTTTCTATGTTTTTCTAGGACCAAGTCTAAAAATTGAAGAACTAGAAGGTCTAAAGAAGTTCATGACCGTGACTATAGATCACACCCGTGACATTATGCAGTAAAACCTTCTGTTCTTGTTGTGAAGAAAGTCACGATCGTGACACGGGAATATAACCGTTACAGATTGTGATTAACATGCAACAAATGTCTGAAACTGCCATTAACAACTAATTTGAAGGAAAAACGGCTATATTGACTATTTTGGCTAATTAGAAACCTAGTAGAACTCTATATAAAGGTCTAGGTTGAATCCATAGCCACCACAACCTTGTATAAATCTTTCTAAAGTTTTGATTCTTTCATATCTATTCTTCTACATTCCAGACCTTTTTCAATCTTTACTTCAAAAACTAAACATGCCTCGTATTAAGGTAGCCGTGAATAGAAGAGAAATCCCAAACTATCAACAAGAATACGGTTGTTCTTTTCTGATTCATTCACGTGAGGAGGGGAAAAGATTCTAAGTTTTGAACAAATTGGAAATCAACGGTCTGATTTTTCTTAATATGGTTTTCTTCGAGACTTTAGAACTCCATGAGCAAATGGGGATGTATCTTGCTGATCTTGGTTTAAGCATGTTTATGGGGATGCAACTTCAACAAAATTGTGATTGGATTTTGAAATTTCTAGTGACATTCGATTTTGATGATAAAAAGAAGAGGGTGATTCAATTTCATAACCAAGGAAGACATTATACCATCACAAGAGAGATGATGAGTACTTGGTTCGAGTTCAAAATTGAAATTCATCAAGCATGATGGAATCTTTTCAAGCAAATCGATTTTGGGTAGATTTAACGAGTAAGAGAACTTTCTATCCCAAAAATTCTCCCAATAAACTTATTAAGGATGAGTGTATTCTTCTACTCCACAAATACCTTGCCACTTTGGTATTTTGTAGAGTAGAGAACACCAAAGTCTAAAAGAGAGATTTGTTTGTTATTTCTTGTGCAATGAATAAGGAAAAAGCGGAATTCATGGATATAATTTGGGATATGATGAAGAAGAATTCGATGAGCATGAGGAACAAGATTGGAGCGGCTGAAATTATCACCGCCATTATTTTGGGTGCGTGAAATGAACTCCCCTATGTTTAACAACTAGGTGAGTACTTTCGATATATGGATGGAAGTTACTTAAAAGAATACAGACTCCTTCAAGAGAATGATGGTATCTATTCTTTCTACTCCTACTCTAACCGTACCAAGAAACTAATCTCGACTCATGAAGATTCTTCCTTGGC
>CATIWQ010338232.1:0-14810 GCA_949673415.1 Euphorbia schlechtendalii | reverse complement strand
TACCTAATTGTTCTGAGGGAACGTCGCATCCAAAAGAAAGAGAAGCACACATAAACTACTAATGTTCAAAACTTAGATGTTAGGTTTCTTATATAAGTTTTATAAACCTATAAGCATCTATGGAACCTTTTAACTTAGATTATATCAATCATGGCATGCTTAGGAGATCCTTAGGTTAATTTTAAGTTTTGAAATTCTTCCTTGCAAAGTTTGAATGTTCAATTACTATCTTAATTAACTAGCAATGGTATCAAAGCCTACCTTATGCTATGCATGATTGATTATAATGTGTTAAAATGATATTTTCGATGAATTGATTAAAGTATACTATGCATGACTTAGGTTTTAATTCCTGTTATAGAAAATGATGTGATAACTAGATTAAGGTTTTGCTCAAACTTAGTCTAGGTGATTATCATATAAGTTAGCAATGTTTTACCACACATGTAAATGCTTTGATTGAGGGTTGTCCTATACTTCACTCAATTAATAAATGAAACCTTTAAATTATAGTTGTTCGTAGTAAAATGAATCGAAGTGCTCGTGGTTATTTTGGCAAAGATTAGACTTGGCTTCTCATTCACTTTAAGGGGGGCCTCTCCTACCTGGAAATCTCCATTAGTATTAGATTCAAAAGACTCAAGGGACTTTTATGACATAATCAATTTCTAGTATGGGAGTTGGATTCCGCATATGGTTTTACAAACATGACTTATGTTGTTAAATTAAAACTTATAGACATAGGTACAATGACTTAAACATGGACCTTATTTGTTTTTTATGCTATGTGGAGTCTTGGCATAATGGAATGATTATGATATATCAATCCTGAGCATGTTCCCTTAGAGTTAATAATTCCAAATAGCCAGGAATTATTATTCTCATAATCATATCCATTGTATAAGACCTAGACTAGAGCGAGACCTGCGACACCAATAAAATCCCCACAACAATATTAAGGTGGTATATAGTCTTCTCATCATAAGTCATGATACGAACATTATTGAAGGATGTAAGCACATGTACAACATGCCTTCCCTTTACATGTGTTTGGTCATGAGACTAGATGGGGTTAATGCCTAAACCAAAATGCATTAGTTGTCCATATTATTAGAGCTATTGCCAGATTGGAGACACATTTGAGGAGTTGTACAATTGGGTATGCACATCTCGTGAAAGAGAACTCAAATGGATTATCAATTGCATGAGATGTAAATGGATGGGTTCCAACATGGTTATCTTGTTATGGCTTGACCTGCTATAGTGGGGGTCATGATGAGTGGCTATAAATTATACCTACTAAGGAAAAATGGTTTGACCAAATTTCTTGAATTTAAATGAAAAGGGGCAATTTGAATGTTGAGAAAATAGTAGGAATTATGTATGTAAATAAAGACCTTATATTAAATGCATGTACATATACTAATGTCTAAACAAATTCTATCTTATATCTAGGTTGAATAAGAATACTAACACTGATATAAATCCAAACATAAGTCTCCATCCGATACTTGACAATAAATTGACATGGATCAATCTTGATGACTAGTTCAAAGCTCTAAGAAAGAAGCTTGAGAAAAGCCACATGGAATTTATTCTAGATAATCTAGAACCAGTCAATCCTGATACTAAGGCTTCTATTCAAGAGAAAGAAGCATATGTTAAGCATAAGAAGGATGCTTTCATGGTCTCACTAGTGATACTCAAAACCATGATTTTGAAGCTTAAGAAACAACATGAAGGTATGGACCTAAAATCCATGCTGATTCATCTCAAAGGACTTTATAAGGGCATGAAAGTTAATTGAAATGAAATATTGAGATTTCTCTATAACTCTGGGAGAGTTGATGGGATCCTAGCCACTGAGTGATGCATAAAATACTTACAGCATTCAAGGAGATTAGATTAGATAGGAATCAACAAATTCCAACCATGACATACAACTTATGATAAAAAGTCTTTCTGATAAATATTCACCTTTTATGAAAGATTATCTTATGTCAAGGAAGACAAGTAAGACATATGTGTTTATTAAGAAACTTAGTAGTTTTGAAGAAGGTCTGAGGGCTAGAGGAACAGGTACCTTGGCAAGTAGAACTTGCGTCAAAGGTAAAGGTTTAAAACCCATCAATAGGAAGGTAAAAAATGTGGTTATTGAAAAGGAGAAGCCTAGAGGAATATGTTTTATTGTTCAGAAGGCTCAGACACTGGAAATGTGATTGCAAAGCTTTGATTTCTAAATAAGTGAAGAAGAGGCCAAGTGAGGCATCTACTTAAGGTATGTTCATGATAGAGAGTTTTTCTACAATTCTTTATGATTTTACTTGGGTATTAGATACTGTTTGTGGTACTCATATCTATACTTCTATGCATGGGTTGTGGAATAGTAGGAGGCTTACAAAGAGGGAAATGGACCTAAGAGTTAGAAATGGAGCACGGATTATTGCAACAGTTGTAGGGACATATAGCCTTCATTTACCTAATAGCCTAGTTTTAGTTTTGAACAATTGCTATTATATTCATGTTGTAACTAAGAATATTATTTCTGTTGCGCGTTTAGCAATAGAGGGATTTGAAATTTTATTTTCTAATAATAAATATCAAATTCGACGCGATAATGTTCTTTATGCTTGTGGAATATCTATTGATGGCATTTATGTTCTAGAAACTAAAACTGAAATTCTGAATATGAACATTGTTAAGAAATCGAGATTAGATAACGTCAAATCCTTATACTTATGGCACTATCATCTAGGCTATATAAATGAGACTCACTTAACTAAGTTACACAAATGTGGAGACTTGGCTTAATGGAATGGGAATTCTATGGTGTGTGTAAACCTTGTTTAAATGGGAAGATGACTAAGAAACATTTCAAAGGAAAGGGACAACGTGCTTTAGAAATAATACATTCTGATGTATGTGGTCCAATGAGTGTTAAGATACATGAGGGTTTCATCTACTTCAAAACCTTTATAAATGATTACTCGCGATATTGTTATTTGTACCTTATGAGGCACAAGTCTAAGAGTTTTGAGAAATTTAAAGAGTTCAAAACCAAAGTAGAGAAACAACTTGGGAAAAGTATCAAAACCCTTTGATCTGATCAAGGTGGTGAATACTTAAGAAAAGAGTTTCAAGATTATCTAAGGGATAATGGTATTTTATCCCAGTCGACACCTCCTTATACCCCAACACTATGGAGTGTTAGAAAGGAGAAATTGAACCCTACTCGATATGGTTCGGGCCATGATGAGCCAAGAAGAACTCAGCAGTTCCTTTTGGGGTTATGCACTTGAGAGTACAGTTTCTGTTCTAAATAGAGTGCCCTCTAAATTAGTTGACCAAACTCCATAAAAATTATGGTATGAAACCCGCTCATTCTCACCTGAGAGTTTGGGGATGTCCTACTTACATAAAGAGGACAAGTTCAGATAAGCTGGGTGCTAAGTTTGATAGCTATTTGTTTGTAGGTTACCCTAAGGAGATTATAGGGTATACCTTCTTTGATCCCAAGGAAAAAAAATCCTTGTTTATAGAAATGCTCAATTCCTCGAGAAGGAGCATATACTTGCAAAAGTTAGTGGGAGCAATCTTGAGTTAGGCACTCAAGAAGATTAAACAGACAATCAATTGATTACACCTGCACTTGTTACACAAGATAGTGTAAGCATGGAAAACCCTACTATAACACTGACATTGCGTAGGTCAGGCCTGGCTCCAATCGCTCTCGAGCGATATGGTTTTCTCATCACTAATGATAAACATCTCTTCCTTATGGAAGATGATGAGCCCATGACTTACAAGGAGGCAATGTAAGTTTCAGAATTTGACAAATGGTTTGCAGTCATGAGGTCAGAGATGGACTCCATGTACGAAAATCAAGTCTGGAGCTTTATTGATGCTCCAAGTGGGATTAGGCCCATAAGATGCAAGTGGGTTTTGAAGAAGAAAAATGACATGGATGGTAACATAGTTACCTATAAAGAAAGGTTGGTTGCAAAAGGTTACAGTAAAAAATAAGGCATTGACTATGATGAAACTTTTCACCGGTGACCATGTTGAAATCTATCAAAATACTCCTTGCCATTGTCGGTCATTATGATTATGAGATTTGGCAAATTGATGTGAAAATAACATTCCTTCACCGAAATTTGGACAGCGGTGTGTATATGGTACAATCCGAGGTGTGAGCGGACGACGTCAGACCCATGCGGTCACCGCGAGGCACCGACCCCATGAGATGGGGCGTGGGAGTTTTTCCGATTGGAAAAAAGTGGTACATTTAAGTTTTAAGAAAGAAACTTATTCGTGTGACAAGTTTAATTGACTTGAGATCAGAATCTCTAGCCTATGGTAGTTAGAGTCGCCACCCATATCAGCTCTTCCAGGAAAATTTTGCACAGCTTCGGTCCTTTCAGCCTAAGCGATACCATAATTCAAAGATTCACGTTCGGGATGAGTTACTTACTTCGTCGTTATTTGAGATAACATTATTCCCATTTAGAAACCACATTTACTATATTTCAATTCAATCTAGATGTTTTCGGATTATGTTTTTGGCTATTTAGCATGCATGCAAAAAGTGGTAAATAAATAAAGTGCGAGAAAGTAAACAGGTAGGAAAATAAATGCGCCTAATCCATGGGATTAATTACATCTTAGGATGGGGGATTTACAAATCACCTAAATACATCGATATCTAACAAATGTTACATTTGATAAGCGCGATACCCGAAGGAAATTAAACCCTAACATATATCTATCCAAAACTACTTGCATCCATAAAGGTTAGCACAAGGGGATATTCCACAACACAAATATGTACCAAGTGTACCACGTATGGTCGATTTGGATTTTAGAAAAATCCATGTGGTCGAGGTAAAAACAATCAAAATTTCAAAGTTCTTATTTTATAAATCGTTCATTTTTATTTTCAATTATGTTGGTCATTTTTATTAGTGAAAGTGTTTCATTTTATATTGTTGGGTCGATTATCTGGGAACTTGAGTTCCCTTCATGGGGGTGACCTAAAACAATATGTAGAAACATAAATCTAGGTCAAACATGCATAACATAGACATCATTTGGGTTAACAACAGTAATGATGTCATCCATATCGTTACAGACTTCCCTATGAAGGGAGATGTCAATATGGATAGCCCGAACTGCTTCTATTACTACTCCAAACCTTAATCAACATATTGATGCATTAATAAATCATATATAAATCTCAAATAATTACAATTTAGAATTTTTTTACACCCAATGATGCATTTCCAAACTCACAAGGGTCTTAGTGGGTCGTTGTAAGCCTAAACAATTCGAAATAGAGCAAAATGAAGCAAAAATGGATTCTGCCATGGGGACATGTCATTAACAACATTGGTGATGTCATTAATGATATCGAAATTCCAGACCTGCAGAAAACATAAAGAAACAGCAGAAATAGCAAAACGAAAATCCGAAACTTCAAATGATCATAACTTTTGTTATACTTAACTGATTTGGAAGATATTTATCATTCTAGAAAGCTCAAGATGGATAGAATATGTTCTGTAAACAAAATAGCCAAAAAAACATTTGAAATCATACTAAAATTTCTATGAAACAGTTGGGTGCGTGAAAATGGAAATAACCTAAAAGAAAATGAAACTTCAAAAAGGAAAGTATATAAACATAAGTACAACCTCTAGGAACTCAGAGGCTTACCCCATAGTCATGAATCCACTTTCTTTAAGATCCATGAAGTCCTCCGGGAAGCTCTCCTTGTTTCTTTTTGGTTGGATTTGGTTGTTGGTTGGTGATTTACCGAAAATCTTTGGAAGGGATCTATTCCTTGTCAAAGTAGATGTTTTAGAGGGGTAGTAAACTTCAAATGAGTGATAAAAAATGTTTTAGGCTCTTCATTCAAGTCTAAACCTCAAGCATTGCCTAAGTGATCTCTAAAACACAAGTTTGCTTAAAAGATCTCTACACCTCAAACTTTGCTTAAATGATGAACTAAACCTCAAATTGATTAGGAGATGAACAATTGGACCCTTGTGACCCAATTTCATGCCCTTTCCATGAACTTAATCTAACTAACCTGAAATTCAAAGTGTTAGTGATCAAAGTTTGGTGTTTTGCTCAAGAACATAAGAAGAAATGCTCTCCCATAATCTCTTAATCTTTTCTATCTCTTTTCTTGATCTTTTTCTCTCTTTTCCTTCCCCCTTATGATTGAAATTCAATCCTCCTTTTGTAGAACTCCCTTCAATCCAAAGTCCACCTACGTCAACCTAGGATTACTTTTTAACCCATACTTCTAGCCCATACCTCTCTTTAACCCATACTTTCTTACTTCCTTTTGTCAAATCCATAATTATATTTGATTTGATGTATCTTAGGTAAGGGGGAGGAGTGGTTTTGCAGTGATCATGTCCAAACAAGTGGGGAAAAGTTACATTTTTAGCTGAAAACTATGAAAATTATAAATTTTGTTATGTTTGAAAGTCGATGTCGGTAACAACATAGCTTCTTTACCTTTGGTTTTTTATGCTAAAATTGTCTAAAAAAGGTTAAGGCTCAAAGAAACAAAGCAAGCTTCCTCTAGATGAATTCAGGACCCTGTAAAAAGTGAAAAAACTAGCAAGGAAAATAAATTACAACTTCATCATCGAACTCATGAGTCGGGAGCAAAATCCCATGCTCACAGGCTACCCCTCATGGGTTCAATGCTGATATGAGATCAGTATGGCCTCACGATTGAAAGAGCAGCTAGGTTTAGAGATCATTCCTAACCGGTCACGGTTGGCACTACTCGGGATGGAAACTTCACGATGACTGGAAGCTTTCATCCTTGTACGGTGGTGTTAGAGAGTAGTCTCTCCATGCCTCTTGCGAATTGCCCATTCGGTAACGATTTCCCCTTGAAGGTTGACCTTTGGCTTGTTACTATCACTAGAACCGTTGTGGAAAGAATGTTAGCTATGCGCTTCCATTCTTCTAGTTCAGAGTTCCATGTGTAGACTATAGTAAGTTCGTTGATGATGTGGACTATAGAAAGTTCACTGATTGTAAAAAGTCAGGAAAAGGTATGAACTGTAGAAAGTTCACTAACTGTAAAAAGTCATAAAAGATGCAAACTGTAGAAAGTTCATTGATTGTAAAAGGTCAGACAAGATGTGAACTGTTGAAAGCTTATTGATTGTAAAAAATTTGAAAGAGGATGCGGACTATAAAAAGGCTGTTGACTGTAAAAAATCTGAAAGAGGATACGGACTATAGAAAGTCCGTTGACCATAAAAAGTTTAAAAGAGGATGCAGACTGTAGAAAGTCCATTGATTGTAAAAAGTTTGAAAGAAGATGTAGAATGTAGAAAGTTCGTTGAGTGTAAAATGTCTGAAAAGAAATGTGAATTATAAAAAGTCCATTGACTGTAAAAAGTCTAAAAAGAGATGTGGACTGTAGAAAGTTCATTGACTGTAAAAAAGTATGAAAAGAGATGTGAACTATAGAAAGTCCATTGACTGTAAAAAGTCAAAAAAAGATTTGGACTGTAGAAAGTTCGTGACTGTAAAAAGTCTAAAAAGCAATGTGGACTAGAGAAAGTTCATTGATTATAAAAAGTCTAAAAAGAAATGCGGGCTGTAGAAAGTCTGTTGACTGTAAAAAGTTTGAAAATAGATGTGAACTGTAGAAAGTCCATTGACTATAAAAAGTCTGAAAAGATCTGTGGACTGTAAAAAGTCCATTGACTGAAAGCAATTCTAAAAAGAGACGTGGGCTGTAGAAAGTCCATGAAGGTATGTGGATTATAGAAAGTCTACGGTGAATTCCCATTGCGAATTGACCTCGGTTAATTGTTACCATCAGAACTGTTGGGAAAAGGGTGAGAGTCATATGCTTCATTCCTTTGAAAATATGTCGATTGTGGTAAGTCTTCGTCGAAATCCGCTATGGGATGGTTGACCGTTGTGGTTTAAATTGTATTCCCCTTGTAAGTTGACCATGGGTTGATTGTGACCCTTGGAACTGCTGGGGAAAGGATTAAAGTCATGTGCTCCATACCTTTGATGATGTGTTGACTGCTGTGAGTCTTTGTCGAAATCCGCTATTGGATGATTGATCGTTGTGGTTTGAATTGTATGCCCCTTGTGAGTTAAATGTGGGTAAACTGTGACCCTCAAAACTATTGGGGAAAGGATGAAAGTAGTGTGCTCCATGCATTTGATGATATGTTGACTACTGTGAGTCTTTGTCAAAATTTGCTATGGGATGGTTGATTGTTGCGGTCTGAATTGTATACCCCTTATGAGTTGACCACGGGTTGACTACGACCCTTGGAACTATTAAGGAAAGGATAAAAACTATGTGCTCTATTCATTTGATGATATGTTAACTGTAGGGAGTCTAACATAGATGCCCCTTATGAGTTGAAGGGGTACCTGCAAGAATGAGGAAATTTATTAGTGAATGCTTGTGACATATGTTTTCATTCCTTGATTGAGATTGCTAAAAGAAAAAACTTTTTCCCCTTCAATCAAGAATTAAAACATGAGGAATCTGTGAAATTTTTCTTCAGGCCCGTGATAAATGTGGAAATTTGAGTTTGAGATTTTCGAGGATGTCCCGATGGCCACTCCGTTGTTTTAGGTGGCTTTTGTGATGTTGTAATGCTGCTTGAATGAGGCTATGTAGGCTTGAATTTGATAAAAGTTGAAATGACTTGTGTTGGGTCATTTTCATTCCAAATTTTGATGATGTGATGCTCCGACATCTTCTTAACAGTTGTAGTTTCTTCATGTGGGGTAGAGTGTTTTACTTATCGAAATGACATTGCCGTGGTTTAACATCGCCTTAACCTATAAGTGATATGATGCATATGCATGTATGAATGACTCTATGCATAAACAAGATTTATCACATAATGTATGCTTATCTATTGCAGGCATCGTTGGCTTTGGAGCATTGGGCCCGACTGAAAGTAGAAGCTTCATTACATGAGGAGCCTTTCAAAGGTTTCCGAGTAGATAACCTCCTGTGCTGGTTCATGAGTGCCCCTAGGATTTATCTCATTGGGCATTCCATGGTTGCTTTATTGTCAATGGTCAAGTTTTGTAGACATGTCTTCTTCAAAGTGATGATGGACATGGGTCCGAGTCGAAGTTCGATTTCATGGATGAATCAGAGTCAAGTTTAAACCTTGAATTTGGTTTGAAGAGGATCTGAATGAGTTCTTGAACGCTCATTTCCTGATATTAATGTTGATCCCGAACCATGTTGGTGATGCTCACTTTGAAGGTGATAATGAGAGCTTGGAAGCTATTCACTCGAAGTATTGTAAGTTACTTCTTGTTGTGACAATCCTCTCTGTGAGGGAAATCATAATATATTCATCCTAAGTTCTAGAGTAGATAGATGATGCCTTGTGCCATTCCGAGGAGGAGATAATGAATTTGATATTTCTTTGGTTCTAATTTCTACGTGGACCACCCTCATGGGTTTTCAATCTATTGAACCTTGTCTTAATTTTTTCCTAGACCACCCTTTTAGGTTTTCAATCTAGCAGACTCATCTTTTTTTCTTTTCTTTTTTTTCTCTTTATTCTTATTTTTTTATTTTCATTGAACCATGATATGATGGGATGCTTACTTGTGATATTCTACCATTGGCATGCAATCAATCAAGATAAACATATGCATAAAGATTTAGCAAGAATGACAATTCATTGATGAACTGAACATGGGTATGAATGTTTCAAATGATTTGACTCTTGCCATTAATTATCCCTTTCAGGTTTTCTAATAAATGTGCTTGCTTTTCTCTCGATGTTCTAAGTTTTGTCTGAGCCGCCCTTTTCGTGTTTTCACTAAGTGGACTATTCTTTTTCTCTTTTGAAAGGAGGCCCTAATTTTTGCTCAACTAACATCATGCTACATGCTAATTACGTTTTTTGTACTACTTTTTACACAATTTATTTCTTTCACCTAGACATGATAACATTTGAGTTTGTCTTGCTTGATTCATATCCATGACTTTAACAATTTCTTCATTTAGCATTTTCTAATTAATTTGTTGGCCACTCTTACCACTATGTTGACTTGAAGTATACACGGTGATGAGTGATGATGCTCAATATTCGCCTTTTTAATTATTCTCTGTATTGATGATTCCTTCATAGCCAAATAGAGAATGAGTGGTTTTTCAAGGATGGAAGGCTTCAAAACTTATATCAGATATAGCTCGATTCCATCGAACGCAAACAGACGTTGTCTATTGGTACTCCTTCAATAGTGTGATGATCGGTACACAAATGGCGATGAGGCATTCGATGAAGTTGTTGACACATAGAAATGCTTTATTCTTTCTTTGTATCTTCGATACTAACGTTATGTTGGTTAACCGTACCAAGTGTTTAACTACTTTGGAGAACTTAGCTTCAATTTGTTTTGTATCTCTTTTGACCCATTTGTTTGATTGACTTAATGGTTAGTGGAGATTTTATGTTTGGCGATCTTTCTGTCAACCTCTAGCATATCTTCATAGGACTAGGAAAACACTATCACGTGTTGTCTAAGTACCAATGTTATCTCTCATTTTTCATCAAGAGTCAAATCTTTTGAAATTATTATAGAGAATTCATTTATACCCAAATTAATTTCATGCTATGATGTGTCATGCATGCTAAAAAAATTATGCTCATGTTCACGAGAATGTGTGATGTCATTTGAAAGGATATTAAATAAGCAAGCAAAGTTCGATGCATTCGAAGATTTAAAAGCCTCATTGATAGAGTTTGTTAACATAAAAGAGTTTAAAATACTAACTATTACATTATTAGCATCCTCATCTCCACATGCGGAGGGTCTTCGTTCCCAATTGTCACCTTTTCATATTAGTAATCATTGGTTGGTTTTCCCATGGGTGTGTCTAGGGATTCTATCTACTCAAGCTTTTTAGCTTTCTCAAAAACCTCATTATACGAAGTGAAAGTGTCGATCCTGAGCCTCTATCGGTAGACTGGCAATCCCCCGGCCAATAACTTTACAATCATCTCAGATAGATTGAGTTTATCCTTGAGCAGCACTTGTGTGGCCATCCACCTATTGTATAAGGGCTTAATAATTCCTTGGGTCTTTTCTTGACGGCCTCGGGATGTTGTATGGTGGTCTTTATTTCAGAATTAAAGTCACACTGCTCTGTTAGGGCCTTTGAGAGGTGCTTCCAATCATGAGCTACTTCCAAAGGCAGGTTGTTATACCATACATTGACTGGCCCTCTTAGTGTAACAAGAAAGAGCTTAACCAATATCTTGTCACCAATCATCATAACTCTCATCATATTCTAGTAGTTGATCAAATGTGATCGGGGATCTCCTTCTCCCACATACTTCTCTAATCATGGCATTACAAAGTTTTTGGGAAGCCACTCATCATCATGTGCTACCAGAGGGATATGGTAGAAGTTTGGCTGGAAACTATGGAATTGGCTAGTGTGAGTAGCCAAAAACTATTGCCATAGTTATGCTATGTTAGGAGGCAGATACTAGGGGTTATCCATTTGGTCCCTTGTTGAAAATTGAACTGCGGAGAAGTGAACGATGTGGTCCTTTGGTTAAACTACCGCTAGGGGACTAGGGTGCATCTAGGAGCAACCATAAAGTTGGGAGCGAATGGTGCTTGGGTCATGACTGGATATCGTGGTGGTTGGATAATAAAGTTCAAGCCTGTGTTGAAGGAGGATGAGACATTCAGATTTTGAGGGATCATTGGTTGCGAGGCAAAGCTTTGAAGTGGCGGGATGGAACTATATAAAGGGATGACTGCCCTTGCGGATACTGCTGGTTGATACCAACTTGGATGAAATAGACCTAAGTCGACTAACTGCTAATCAATTTGCCCCTAACCAAATTAATTTTGGGGCTAACCAACCCGGAAGGTATTAGCTTACCTTAACCCTGAATAATCATTACCCCTAGAAGTTTGACCTGTCTGAACCTGATTAAACTTTCCTGGACTTTGAGCAAATTGATTTGGTGCTTGGGATAGCATTCACCCAGTTTGGTCATGGTGTTACTGGGGTTGCGAGGTTCCTTCGCCAAATTGGAAGGCATTGGGAGGATTTTCAAATGGATCACTTGATGATGAAAACGTATTAGGAGCAGAGCCAAGCCTCCTAGCCATAGGATGGCTAGCAATGGTGGGACCTTGGAGACTTCCAATTAATTCTTGGTCAAAAAGCCTATTTGAGGCTCGATCTTCCTATTGACGAGGATGAATATGTAACTGTAACACTTGAACAAACTGGTCGCTGAACAACGCTTAAGGCATTTGCGATCTCTTGGCCAGAACTCAACTGCTGGACTATCGACCTTTCAAGCATGGCTAGCTCATCTCCTCCAGAACCACCTTGAGGATGTGATATTCCAAAACTCTGACATAAACCAAAGAGTGATCTCCTATTCGAACCAAAATCAGAACTTCAAATAGAACCCAAATTTAAACCCGAGTCTTCGCTAGAATCAATGTGTGGAATAACCTCCAATGGAAAGTTCTCATAGCAAGCCACGTGAGAAAATCCGGACAAGGTGGGGAGTCGACCTCTTCTAAGCCTTAACTGAAGTAAACGCAATCGGATAGCTTTATCAGATATGAAATGCATGTTTGACATACTTGATGCTAATGTGTGAAATGCATATGACGTGGCTATAGCATAAAGGGTTAATATGCCATGATGTAATAAAATTCTTATTTTTCAATTCATTTGAAACAAACAGGGTTAGTCATTAGTAATAAAGATATAACTCAAATGATAACAAGGCCTGACCTGTGTGGTGAGGGCTTGAGGTTAAGGTGACATCTATGTGATGTCGAGGGTTAAGTTTGTCAATCCACTTGTAACAAACAGGTCGATTGCCATAATACATGTGTGGTATTAGGCTTGCACTTGAGGTGTGACTCGTGTTTTACCAATCCATTTAGAAAAAAACAGGTTGACTTCCGTAATACCCGTGTGGTAATAGGCTTGGTTTTAAAGTGTAACTTATGTTTGCCAATCCATTTAGAACAAATAAGTTGATTCCGTAATACCCATGTGGTAAAAGGCTAAGGTTATGATTTGTGTTTGCCAATCTACTTGGAACAAATAATTTGATTGCCATAATACCCATGGGGTAAAGGGCTGAGGTTGTGACTTGTGTTTACCAATCCGCTTGAAACAAACAGGTTGATCGTCATAATACTCGGTGGTAAAACGCTGAGGTTATGATTTGTGTTTGCCAATCGGCTTGGAATAAATAGGTTAACACCATAATACACGTGTGTTAGTAGGCTTGGCTATGAAATTTGTGTTTGCCAATCTGCTTGGAAAAAAAATTTGATTGCCATAATACTAGCGGGGTAAAAGGTTGAGGTTGTGACTTATTTTTGCTAATTCACTTGGAACAAACAAGTTGATCGTCATAATACCCGTGTGGTAAAAGGCTGAGGTTATGATTTGTGTTTGCCAATCTACTTGGAATAAACAATTTGATTGCCATGATACCTATGGGGTAAAAGGTTGAGACTTTCTGAGAATTTACAACTGTGGCTTTTTCTTGTGTTGTGAGGTGGCTTTGTTAGGCTTTTGCATAATCGTGCGAGTCTAGGTAAATAGTGCATTGTACCCTTAGGTGTAAAATTGACTACTTTGTGCGACTCTTAGTGTAATGGGCAGAGGTTCGGGTGCTAAGCAGACACCACTATACTTTAGGAGTTTGTGATCTTAATTATAGGTGACGATGTCGTAGCATATTATCTAAACCTAGGTGTGTGATATCAGTGTGACCTTAGGTTTGTGGTGGCATGATGAACATGTCATAAATGAGTGTGTGCATGATTGTGTCTGCATAAAAGATTGTGGTTAGCATGATGCTACATACGATGTATGATAAAAAGAAAGCGATAAACACATAGCACATGGCGTGCAACGCACTTCCTCTGACCTTATATGCCCTCGCATAAGGGTTAAGCTTCTAAATCTAAGCTTGGGTCATCTTACTACCATAAGGTATTAAGGAACGCACTAGCAAGAAGATATGCATTTTGTTTTGGTAGACCTAGAGAGAGTGTCTATGGTTTCTTATATGAGTTCGGTCAGGGGTTGTTGATGTAGAAGGTTATTATTGCACTATGATACACTCCAAGCCTCTCCCCAAATAGGTGTGAATGAGGGAGGTAAATGCGGTATGGCAACAAGTGATCCACTTGCTAAGCATCCTTGCTCACCATGGGTTTACAAATGATACTTTTGCAAGCTTCTTGGTAAAATAGGGCATCCTAATCTTAAAGGCTAAGCCATCTAATGCATATGCTTTTGAAATACCGTAAGCATATATTTAACTCATTTAATGACTTTTCAATACTCATACAAAATCTTTTAAACATTTAAGTTTATAGAAAAGATATCCCTAGCGGAGTCACCATTGTGAGTAGACGATGTCAGACCTGAGCGTCATTGTGAGGCGCCAGCCCCATGAGATGGGCGTGGGGGTTTTCCTGATTGGAAAAAAGTGGAGCATTTAAGTTTAAAGAAAGAAACTTGTTCATGTGACAAGTTTTAGAGACTTGAGATCAAAACCTCTAGCCTATGGTACTCAAAGTCGCCACCTGGATTAGCTATTTCGGGAAAATTTGGTATAGCTTAAATCCGTTAAGCCTAAGTGATACCATAGTTTAGAGATTCGAATCCAGATAAGTTACTTACTTCATCGTTATTTGAGATAACATTGTTCCCATTTGAAAACCACATTTATGATATTTCAATTCAATATAGACGTTTTTGGCTA
>CATIWQ010338194.1:0-24663 GCA_949673415.1 Euphorbia schlechtendalii | reverse complement strand
TAATTTACATCATCGTTGTATCAATTTTTTAATTTGGACATATTATTCTCGAACTTTTTTATACTGTTGTTTTTTAATGAACTGTACCTAAATCATCAATGGTACGCAATTATACCAGTAAAACCAAGTGTTTGGTATGATTTAATATCATTGAGAAAAGTGTAAGACTTGAAAGATTAGAGAGACATATGACTTTTAATGTCAAGTTTGGGAGGCAACAAATGCGTTTGACCATATACCGCGCACACAAAACCAGTAACTTGATATTCATATAAGAACAAATGGACATCAAAAGGGGAGTGTTGAAATGATATCATTAGTTCAATGGAGATGTTACATGTATTTATGGAGATGTTATATGTAACTTATTTGTGTTGATGTCCATAACCTTCACAATCAATTGTGTAACTCAAGTCTCTACATTTTCTTATAATAGCCTATAAATAAGAACTTGTTGTTCATAATTCATACATGAGAAATATTGATATTATACTTGCATTCTGTCACATCAGCCCAAATACTTACGGTGCATACAAAAGCCAATAAGATGACATCTGTATAATAACAATATATGTATGTATGTATGTATGTATGTGTTAGCGCACAATAGCCCAAATATTTACACCAAACAATTTGATTTGTCTTTGAATTCTAATTTTCAAAAGGGTAACAACACCTTGACGTTGAATAAATTCTTCATGAAGCATTAGTTGATCACCTTCTCTCAAATCTTTACGACGAACAAACTCCAGCCAATCCACACCAACAAAGCATCCTATACTTTTGTCTTGCTGCACAGAGCAACAAAATATCCATTCTTGGCCATCATCATCATGCACTTTCATGCTCATCGTTTGCCCTTCGTCAAAAGGAAGTTGATCCAGTGAAGAATTCGAGCAAATTGTTAAGCATTTCTCGATATCGGTTTTGGTGAGTACTTTTGAGAAGAGTAGAACTATCTCCATTGCTCCAGGTAGTGTACGTAAAATTTTTTTAGGTTGGAGAATTATGATATGTGGTCTCTTTATATGTGTGTGTGTGTGTGGAGAATGAAGGTTCCAATTGGGTTTCATCCATGTAAGTTTCAGTGTCCAAGAAATTCAGCTGAATTTATTTATGCTTTTGTGTTGTGTATTCGAAATTTCTGACGAAATTTCTTTGAGTTTTTCTTAATTTGGATCTAACAAGCAATTGTAAATTGTACTAATTAATTTATAAGGTCTTGGTCTTTCGTTGTGGTTGTTTAATGGTCAAAATCATGTGTTGGATACGTTTTGTTGCTTGGACTTTCTGCTAAAGATAACAATTTTATATATATGATTCGAACTTGAATTGAATTATGACATGGCTTATTATGTAATTATAATTTATAATGAAATTTCACATGTTTAATGAAATTTGAAATTGTACCGATATTATATATTTATATTGAGTTTTTAATTAATTAAGTAACTTGGGTGTTTAATACGGTTCTAAAGTGCTATGATGTCCACTCTACGTTATACATTGAGCTGGACTGAATTCCAACGTATTCTATAATTGGTTTGATAGAGTTTTAACATACTGCAAATTCAAAACTCCTCTTGAACTTAACTTCTTTTGTTCGTAAATTGCCTACAAACAATACACTAGTCGGTGAACAATTTATTAATCAACCTTTTACAAACATAAATCTAATATTACGTAGAGTTCAAATAATATCGAATTTTGTACAAACAAATGAAAATATTAATAAATAGTTAAGAAAAATTTAAAATGAAAAATTATATTATATATAAGGCTTTTGACACTTTATATGACAGTCAATTACTCAAAACTGATACGAGATTTTTTAACAATTCGAGTCCAAACCCTGCTCCCCCTCTTCCTTTGGCTATTCTGTATTCTCCACTTTGATTGTCTCCATCAATTTGTTTCTTCCATCTCCGGCGATCCAAGCTCCGTCATAACCCGCCCCTCCGCTCATACTTCCCGCTCTTATTATTTGTTTGCTATATCTCAGTCGGGGTTTAGTGGACGGTGTTGAAAGCGAGGCAAGTGAGGAGCGAGTGACGATTCTCGACAGATTTAAAAACTAAGGGACGGCTAACGGCGAACGGTGGTTCCGCGTGAGTGTCCGACAGTTGTAGGTACTGTTGATTTGAAATTGAAATTAAAATTGTAATTAACTTATGGGGCAATGTTGAATTTGTGAAATTGTAGTTTCTTGTTTGTGGTTTTGAGGCGTCTCTAAGATTTATGAATTGGATTTGAGCATTCTAAAGATAGAAAAACTGGACTCTGAAATCAGATCAGAGAAACATTATATACATTTTTTCAACTTCAACCAAACTACTCCCGAATATTTTTTATTCATTGAGGGTTCAGTTATTGAAGCAAATTATGGATGCTGTTCATGTATGCCAAAGTTGTAACTTGACCGTATGTAAATGTTTACCATATAATTCCTTAAGTTTTGTTAGAGAGAACCTTGTGCATTGATGTCTTGAGTGTTTGGTACTTAACCATCGTTATATTATCATTCTACTATTTGCTTTTTTGTGCTTGCTATTATTTCGACAAATAGTAGATGTGAATTTAAGTTGCTCTTTGAAATGTTAATTGTAATATTCAATAAATTTATAACATTTTTTGTGTTAAGCTATTAATGTACCTCGTCCTGAGCAATTTGTTATTGGTGTAAACAGAACCTGAATATATATATATTGTTCTCAATGGATTCTGATTTGGATCCATTTGCTGATGTACTTCCTGAACAAACTGTTAACAATGGTAAGTGATGTTTATAAACTTTATTGTATCATCGGTCTGTTTGCTCTGTATCTCCTAAAAGTTAATGTTCGTATGAATCCCTTTCCAGTTCGGGTTGCTGGGAAGTTTCAACCGAGGGCCAAACTGCGACCAGGGAAGGCAACTTCGACATCACTTCCAGAAAATGCCAAGGAAAGTTCCAGGTCCTCGCTTCAAAATCCCCCGGATGTGGTGGATGATAGATTGATAAGTACTTCTGGTTTATCTGTAGCTTCCTCAACATTGACAGAAAAAGAAGAAATTTCGGAAAACAACCGAGAAAACACGAAGAGTGAACCAGTGAGTTCTTCAACTCAAGTTGCAAGAGTAGTGGATCTAAATTCTTCAGATGCCCTGTCTTTGGAGGTTTATGAAAATTATAGTTTATTAATAGATATAAGTTTTTATAACTCTAGTCCAACTCGCAAGTTTGTTGCCATGCTCACGATGGATTATTTTCAATTTAGGATGAATCCTTGCAACTTGATTTGCAATCTTTTGTTGTTCCAGATTCCTCTTTAACTGTGGGTAAGTCTGAAAACAAAGCTAATTAAACATTCGTTTTAAAATTCAGATGACTAGTCTTTTACTGTGCTTACCATTATCCCTGACATTGCAGATAACAGGCCTAAGGAACCGACATCTTCAACCTTAGGGATGCTTTCTGTTGCAAAAGAACATGGGAATGACAATGACGGTTTATGCTTACATGAACTTGATTCTGTTAATGCTGTGAGCTTGGAGAACAGAGCATCTGATGGTAATGGCGGCTGGAGCTCTAGCTTTATGAAATCAACAGAAGATGTAAGATTCTCCTCTTTTGTTTTTTTGCCTTTCTTTCATGTATTTTGACTACATGATTTCTGAAAATTCAATTGCTCATAGGTAGGCTCCTTGGGACTTGAATTGGACCCGTTTGCTGATGCTGTTTTCCTGCCTGCTGCAGACAATGGTAATTCATGTTTCAGCACAAATTCTAATTATATAAGCAGTATCTTAGTTCAAAGTCCTGTAATGTTCATAATCAATCAATAATGCAGCCAGAGTTGGTGGCAAATTTAAGCCCAAAGTAAAAGTCCAGCGTAGGAAGGGAGCAACTGCGGAAACTGGTGTTCCCATTCCTAGTGGTAGGATGGAAGAGCTTGCTACAGTAGATACCGTTGTATCAGAAAATCCTGTCTATCCATCTGTAACTACTTCAGAAAACTTGGTAACTGAAGGGTCTCTAGAAAATGAAGATTACACTACTTCTGGAGTTATATTATCCACAGATCCACATTCTAGCTTAGAAAAACCAATAGGAGAGGCAAGAAACTGTTTTCTATTCCTATTGTTAGTTTTAATATATTTAGTATTTTTAAGTATTGCATATTGAAGAATCCTATTTTAACAGAATGCAGACATATATTTGGGTTTGGAATATTTTCATGATATAGTCACCCAGTCACCAAACAACATTGGTGAGTAAAAATATTCCTTTGAACTCTCACACCATTATCTGTCTGTATGCTTAATGATGATGAATTAATTTATTCTTTCTTTTTCCTGTTCGCATTTTCTAGAGATTCCTGTTCCTACTTCAAATGTTGAGGAGACGGAACGACAATGTAGCTTTCCAACTCAAAATTCTGGTTATTCTTCAGTTCTCAAGGCATGTCATGAATCTGTTGACAGGAAAGATGATGGAAGACTGTCAGAGGTGAGTATCTGTGCTTTTCATTTTCGGATAATCTAACATGAAATTGTGGTGTTTAATAATGTTTGGCTATTTTCAGGAATCAGGACGCTTTTTCAATGGGGAAAGGCCAGAATTTTTTCCTGACCCAGCAACTGAATATGGTAAGTTGAAAGTGGCTTTGTGCATTATATATGCATTCTACAGTGTTGTGATTTAGGTCTGATACTAAGCCTTTGTTGATTTAGAATCTCGTTCCAGAAAATTCCAGCCAAAGCCCCAGGTACAAAATTTGCAAGAGAAGACAACTGTTACCAACTTTGCACTTCCTACAGACAGCCAATTCATTACTTCTGAAACTGGGTATGGGAGTGAGGGTGTTCTTGATTATTCATCTATGAGCTTTTGCAATTTCATTCCCTCCGATACTCGGACAGCTGAGGCACCGATGGATGAAGAACAGGCAAACTTTGCTGAAGCTTCTCAATCTGTTGATGCAAATATTTTCTGCCAAGAAGATGGAGTACCTGAAAACAAGGTAATTTCTTCAAATTAAATTGTAATTTTTGACATGCTGATTTTTTTTGTTTCTCTAATTTGCATTTGGATGTTCCTCAGAGTTTAAGGAGTAAGAAACAAAAAGCTTCTGCAGTATCAAATCCTCCTCACAAGTCCAAGGCTGGCAAGGGGAATGAAGGTGATAAATCATCGAGGCATCTGAGGAAAAAGATTGCTTCTCCTCAAATTTTTGAGGAGCCTGAGGATGAAACTCATGATAATGACAACATCCCTTCTGAAGCTCCCGGTACTTCTGTTGCTGACGATGATAATGATTATGATTATAGATTGGATGAGGATAATAGATCAGATATTACATCTCAAAAGAAGAGATCTTCAAAAAAGTCCGAAATACCTGCAGCAAAGAAGCAAAATCCAGGTAGAAGATGCAAGAGAGAGAGTGATGCACAAGAATGTCCAACTCAAGTGCCCCAAAAGAAGAGGTTTTCTCATTCTACTCGTCGGAGAAATAGATGTAACTTCAATATTTGTAAATCTGATTATTTAAAGACCACATCTTCTTGCTGGAAGTTGATTGTTTTTTTTACTTGCAGTGAAAGAACTGCTTAGCATTCCAGAGGATGAAGTTGATTTTCAGAGGCTTCCTTTTAAAGATATTATTATGCTTGCAGGGCACAAGGAGAGCCTAACAGTATGCAGCTTATGCTTCTGCTTCCAGGAGGATATGCATGTTTAAGTTTTTATGGTTTCTTCCCTAATAGCATCTGAAAGATATAAACTTATGTTTAAGCTTATTTGTTCTTCCCTGCAGGTTAAGGAGGCTAAATCATCCAAGAATGCTCTAAACGATCAAAGGTATTTAATGAGCACTATCAGGTTTACGTAGTTAATTTTTATTTCATTGGAGTTGTCTATTTGGATATCATTGCTTAAGGAAAATTTATCAACTATTTCACTGTAGATAGCATGGCTGGAATATATATTAGTTCAGCTTTCATGTATTACTGTGTCAGATTTTAAATTATTCGTACATAGATATACTTAGCTGTGAAATCTGGGCATATGATATAGAATAATTCAGTGGGTAGTAGTTATTAGAAAATTCTTCCAAGATCAAGTTTATTTCTGTTTTTGATAAGGGTGAAATTGCATGAGAGTGAACTTGTTAGTTCATTTTTGCGTTTGCATTGTTGAATAACATTCTATGAAACTTTGACTTGCTCTTCTTAGAATCATGGTGGACAGTGATTTTTCTTATTAGTTTCACTATTATTTTCAATTAAACTGAAAGGGAAGTTTGAGGATGGTACCACAATGTCTTTTCTTTGACATTTGTGAAGTTAACCATATATCAATCAATCAATCAACCAATCAGCCAAGCCTTAATCCCATGCTAGGTGTGGTTGGCTATGTGGTTTCTTAACCTTATTTATTAAGAAAAATTAAACGGGGAAGAAAACTAAGCAAAATATAAATTCCCTTCTTAAAGTCTGATCATTGTGAATCGGGCTTCTGTCTTATTAAGTTTCCTTTCAAAGAAACAAAAGACACATTGTGGATATCTTAGTTTGCGTATGATTGTATGCATGCTGGTTTTCCTTGTGATGTGTGTTAATGGTTCGTGGAAATTTAACTGGGTAGGTTGAGTGTTAAGTGTTAAATATCGTTGTGCTTCTGGACTAGTTACTCTCCAGATGATCATAGAAGTTATGTATGAGATCTGGATGTTCTAAATGAATTATTCTTGCTTGTAAAGTGTGAAAGACTTTGATCAATTTAGTATAGGAAGTGCTTGCTGGTGCATCAGTGGTCCTTATCCGTATCCTGTTATATAATTGAAATCTACTTTTGGTTGCGGACAGTTCTAAAAACTCTGCCAATGGGGAAAAATCTCTCAATGAAGAGGACACTTCAGAACAAGATGGAGGCTATGTTGAAGATCAATCGAACTTGTTATTCAATCACAATTCTTTCATGGATAAAACACCTAGATCAAGATGGTCAAAACAAGAAACAGAATTGTTTTACGAGGTATACAATGGCTCTACTTCTGAAAAGAAAGTGAAACAGATGCATCTTTCTAGGTTTAGGTTTGATGAGCTTAATAAAATATCACTATCAGTTATGAAACTTTAAGATTGGGCTAGTAAATATCATAGATTGTTAAATATGAATTTCAAATGATGGAAGAGGAAACAGGTTGTTTAAAAAAGACAAAAAAAGGGCTTTTGATTTCAGTAAGATCCTTATTTCTTATATGCAAGATAGTTCTTAATATATGTACCTTGCTTTTTGTGGTCCGATTGGTTATCAATAATTTAATTGTTTCAGGGAATTAGTCAATTTGGGACTGATCTTTCAATGATACAACAACTTTTCCCGGGCAAAACTCGTCATCAAATGAAGTTGAAATATAAGAAGGAAGAGCGTCAGAATCCATTACGGCTTCATGAAGCTCTCAGCAGTCGATCTAAAGGTGAAGTATATCACACTTAACGAAGCTGATCAAATTTATATGTTCAATCTAGTATTGACTTTTCATCACAAAATAAATGATTTGCATTTGAGAAAATGATGGTTTGCTATATAGTTCTTCTGACATTGTTTTGAATCAATGTAGACAATTCCTATTTTGAGAAAGTAATTGAGCAGCTGAAACACGTGGCTGCTCAGGCAGAACAAGAGTCCAACAAAGATGGTTCAGCCGGTGCTTCTGATGATGAAGAGGCCGACTTAAATCCTGAAACTTGCGTAAGTTTTTTGAATAAAAATGGTAAACATAAACACAATTTCAAATTTCTTCTTAATAAAAACCTCGTAAGCCAAATATCTCTGCCATGACTATGTCGAAGAGTTAAACGCTGTAAAAAATGGCCAAAAGATGCATAAAATATCGAGTCATTGCTCATCTTACGCTATTTGCAGTGAAGTTTCCTTGATGAAATCACTTTCTCTAAACACGTAGGTAGAATCATATTATGCAGTGTAGTAAGTTAAAAACCGACCCTTGCTAGTAGCGTTTTAGAATCTCAGAAAGTAGTTTTGCTGGATGAATTGATGGTCAAGGATTGAAAAAGCTGTTATACATTTTTTTTTATTTCACCGACTCATATATGTGATTGCAGGAGGATACTGAAAAAATGGAGCATGACGAGGATATAATTGCTGAAGATCGAGAAGAGGATGTTGCTATTCAAAGTCCTAAATATGATGAAGATGAAGATGACATGGATGTATATACTTCTTACGAAACTATATACTAATCATAGTAGTCAAAGGCGCGCCTAGGCTCTCGGGTGAGCCTTTGCGCCTTTAGGGGTTTTAGGCTAATTTTTGCGCCTAGAGCGCCTCAAGGCGAGCCTAGGCGGCCAAAAAGCTCAAGGCGTGGCCTTGCGCCTTGAGTGTGTCTCAGCGCCTTGACTATTATGATACTAATTATGTCAATCAACCATGTAAGCCTCGCTGAAAAGCCCTGGACGAAGGTGAATCGAAGATCTATATGGAAATTCGAGGTACGATTTTTTTTTTATTAAAAATATCCAGTATTTCAACCAAAACCCGGAGTGAAGGACTTGAGTGTCTAGCAGTTGAGCTAATTCTGTTACTGAAATTTAGCAACATGTATGTTAAGGGTTGCGATCTAAGAAGAAGAATGGATCGAGAAGAGGTTGAAGAGAACAAAGATTAGAGAGAGAGAGAAGAGAAGAAAGAGAATTTTCTGTATTGATGAATGAATAATTCTCGGTTACAATTGTACAATGACTTATACAGCTTTTAGTCTAACTGCCTTACAGCTTTATCTATTACTATTGGTTTAAAATGTGATCTCATGATACTAAAAATACAAATGAATTCAGAATATCTAACTACTTGCAACTGTCTAACAGAATTAACAATTTGACTGCTTGAGTCGAACTTCAGCTCCTCCTTGCTTCCTTTCCTTCGTGCGTACCTGAAAATAACCCCCCGACCCTCACCAAGAATGGTAAAAAGTAGGGTGCTGCTGACAAAATAAATCTTCCCTTTCCCAAGTTGCATCAATAGAAGGCAAGCCTGCCCATTGCACCAGCACCTGCTTGATTGGTGAATTATCCACTAAAATAGTGCGAGTATTGACTATCTTAGAGGGTTGGAATTCTACCATATCAGGTAAGATGGGTGGCAAAGTAGGTTGAACAACTACTCCAATTCTATACTTCTTGAGCAGAGAGACGTGAAACACAGGATGAATTTTGCATGCCTCAGGCAACCTTAGTCTATAAGCTACCTTCCCAATTCTTTCCTCCATCGAAAATGGACCATAGATACTTGCAGAAAGCTTGAGGGAGCCTCTGCTTACCACTGAGTTCTGCCTATAGGGTTGCAACTTCAGATAAACCCAATCCCCTTTCGCAAACTCCCTGTCACATCTCTTCATATTTGCATATTGCTTCATTCTATTTTGTGCTGCCAAAAGTCTGGTCCGCAGTAGTGTGTTCATGCCTTCTCTTGTAGAAACGAACTCCTCAATACCAGCCACTGCAGTAGTGTTTTTAGGCAAAGCTGGAAGAGATGGAATGACCCCATATAAGGCTTGGTAAGGGCTCATTCCAATAGCAGAGTGGTGACTGTTATTATACCAAACTTCAGCAAGTGATAGCCAAGAATGCCATTGTGATGGTTTAAGGAAGCACATGCTCCTCAGATAATTCTCAAGGCACTGGTTCAACCTCTCAGTTTGACCATCTGTTTGTGGGTGGTAAGCATTGCTATAGAGCAGTTTAGCTCACAATAATCTCATGAATTCCTGCCAAAATCTGCCAGTGAAAATTCTGTCCCTATCTGAGATAATAGTTGATGGCATTCCATGCAACTTGAATACATTATCCATAAACAACTTAGCCACTGAAGCAGTTGTAAATGGATGTGTTAAGGCCATGAAATGGGCAGACTTGGTGAACCTATCAATCATAACTAGGATAGTATCCTTCCCATTTGATTTTGGCAGTTTTTCAATGAAGTCCATTGAAATATCCTGCCATGCTTGCTGTGGAACAGGAAAAGGTTGCAAAAACCCAGGATAAGCCACGTTTTCAGTTTTACACCTTTTGCAAGTATTACAATTCTGAATCCATTCAATAACAGAATGTAGTAGCTTTGGCCAGTAAAAATACCTCTGAATTTTGCACATGGTTCTTTTAATTCCTAAATGACCTCCAATTGGAGAACTGTGAAATGTCTCCAACAAGACAGACCTCAAACCAGACCCTGTTCCTGCATAAATCTTCCCATTAATGTACAGCACTCCATTCTGCAATTTCAACTTCCCATGATCTCCTTCTACTGTGGGCTACAATGCTAGTTTTGCCACCCACTGCTTAGAAACCTTGTAACCTGTATAAGAACTTTCTACTTCCTTCAACTAATTAGGGACTACTGCTGAAATAGCTATGAAATTGAAGTTATCCTGCCTAGAAAGGGGCATCTGCCACTCTATTCTCCACCCCTTTCTTGTATTGGATGATGTAATCAAGTCCCAATAACTTGGAAACCTCTTTCTGCTGTAGATAAGTTTGTAATTTTTGTTCCAACAAATGCTTGATGCTTTCATGATCTATTCTAATCACAAAATGCTGCCCTTCCAAATAATGTCTTCAAGCTGTACAAGCATGAATAATAGCTAGCAATTCCCTCTCATAAACAAAAAGTTTCTGATTCCTACAAGTAACAAATAGGCCTCCCATGCAGCATCAAAACTGCCCCCATCCCAGTTCCACTTGCATCACACTCAATAACAAAAGGAATACTGAAATTAGGCAAAGCCAAGACTGGTGCCTCTGACATCAGCTTTTTTAGATGATTAAAAGCTTCAATTCCCTCCTTTGACCATTCAAACTGATCCTTCTTAAGCATATCAATTAGTGTCTGCTAACCTGTCCATAACCCTGTATAAACCTCCTATAATACCCTATCAGCCCTAGGAATCCCCTCAAACCTTTGACAGTTTTAGGCAGTGGCCACTCCACCATAGCTTTTCTTAGAAGGGTCAGTAGTAACCCCTTCTTTAGACAGAATATGCCCCAAATAAGTCACTGAATGCACAGCAAAATCACATTTAGAGGCCTTAATATACAATTGTTTCTTATGGTACAATTGAAAGACCAATTCTAAATGATGAAAATGTGTCTCAATGTCAGGACTATAAATCAGGATGTCATCAAAGAAGAATAGAACAAATTTTCTCAAGTAAGGTTGAAAAATCGAGTTCATAAAAGACTAAAAGGTTGCAGGAGCATTGGTCAACCCAAATGGCATTACCATGAATTCATAATGGCCATGGTGGGTTCTAAATGCAGTCTTTAAGATTCTTGCTTAGCCATACGAATTTGATGATAACCAGCCCTTAAATCCAATTTAGAAAAAATTGCAGATCCCTTCAATTCATCAATCAGTTCCTGAATTACAGGATTTGGAAATTTGTCTATAATAGTTGCTTTGTTCAGCTCCCTATAGTCAATACAAAACCTCCAAGTACCTTCTTTCTTCTTAAGAAGAAACACAGGAGAAGCAAAAGGGTTGTTGCTCTCTCTGATGACCCCACTGGTTAACATTTCTATCACTAACTTCTCAATCTCATTTTTTTTGGTAAGGTGAGTATTTGTAAGGTCTGACATTGATTGGATCAGTGCCATTTTTTAAGGGTATTTGATGGTCATGGTTTCTGTTTGGGGGGAAGGGTTTTAGGTGGTTGGAATAAATGGGTATAGTTGGTGAGTAAAGGTGTGATAGTGTTTGGTATATTTCGGTTAAATCTCACTATGTCAGCAGTTGGCTCAGCTCCATCTTTTGCCACCGAAATGACAAACAAGGAAGACTTCACTCCCTTCCATCCTTTGCTCACAAGTTTGTTAAGTGATTTCATTGACATTAGTTGAAGTACAACATCTCTAGAAATTCCTTTCAACTCCACTAGCTTGTCACCTTGGTGAATTAACAGTCTGTTCTTTGCAAAATCAAATGTGACAAGAGAATGCTGCCTCATCCAATCAGTTCCCAAAATGACATCATAATCCCCTAACTCCAAAATTCTCAAATGGAACTGAAATTTAGCTCCATTCATAGACCAATGACAATCACTACATCTAGCTCTTACCTCTAATTGTATTCCATCAGCCACTGTAACTGACACAGGCTTCATCGGCTCCATAGGAAGCTTTACTTCCTCAACTAGTTTCTTATCAATAAAACTGAGTATTGCCACTGTCAATGAGGATCATAACAGGTCTTTTTTTAGCATTCCTTTGATTTTAAAAGTAGTATCTGACGGCCCACCATCCAGTGCATTTACAGATAATGAAATCTGTTCCACCTCCAATTCCTCCTGGATAACTTCACACAAACCCTCCTCCACAATTTCCAGCTCCTCCTCACAAGAATCTGCAGTTTGTAATACATTCAGCCTTTTGGTTTCAACAAAACATTGGTGGCCTGGGAAATATTTGTCGCCACATTTCCAACACATTCCAGGATTTTTTTTGGTTGAGAATGAAAGGGAAAAGGGTTGCTTTTAGGATCGGTTGGTTTAGTGGAAAAACTGTTTGGTTTAGGTTGAGTAATTGTTATTGGTGTCCAAGATTTTTGGTTTTGTGTGGTAAAAGGTTTGTAAGGGGGTTTGGATTTGAAAGATTCCAAAACATCAAGCAAATACTACTCTTGGTGTTTGGCAGATTCAATGGCTGAGTAATGGTTGGTAATAGGCTGAGTTCTTACTCCAGATCTAATCTCAGGTTTTAATCCAACTACAAATGCAGAAACATAAAATTCCTCATCAATGGCATGGTGCCTTTTCTCCACCTTCAGTTTAATGTCCTCAAACTGCTCTTGATATATGTGTAATGTTGAAGTCTGTTGTAACTGATTAAGCTGTTGAACAGCATCAACCATATCCATCTCCTGAAATCTTTTACCAATTTCTTGGCTCCAAGATGGTTTGAAATCCAATTCTTGAACCACTTTTCAGCTTTTCCCTGCAAATACAAAGCTGCAAGATCGACCTTATTCCCATCTGCAACTTCAAAAATCTGAAAAAAACTTCCAACATTTGCTTATCCAATTTTCAACTTCAAATCCATCAAACATAGGTAACTCGCACCTTCAGCATGAAAATTGTTATCTCTTGCTCGAGGATGAGCGCCCAAAACAGAATCGAACTGCTGCTGTGGAGAATAACCCAACTAATTCTGCGAAGTAGAAGCAATTGCGGACCTGATCAGATCCTCCAATCTTTTCTGTGAAGCAGCAAAATCAGCCCTTAGCTCTAACACTTGAGTTTGAAGAGAACTCAAATGGTCAGTAGCCTCCTCAATCCTTGCAGAATTTTCTTGACTTTTTTCTTCCAATAATTTCATTGCTGTTTTCTTCGTAAGTTTCACTTTCTGAATTTCCATCAACAGGTGCGAGAATCGAGGTCTTTGATACCAATGTTAAGGGTTGCGATCTAAGAAGAAGAATAGATCGAGAAGAGGTTGAAGAGAACAAAGATTAGAGAGAGATAGAAGAGAAGAAAGAGAATTTTCTATATTGATGAATGAATAATTCTCTGTTAGAATTGTACAATGACTTATATAGCTTTTAGTCTAATTGGCTTACAGCTGTATGTACTACTATTGGTTTACAATGTGATCTCATGATACTAAAAATACAAATGAATTCAGAATATCTAACTACTTGCAATTGTCTAACAGAATTAACAATTTGCCTAACTGCTTGAGTGGAACTTCAGCTCCTCCTTTCCTTCGCGCGTACATGACAATGTAATTGTAGTTAAAATAGGGTGATTTTAGGCTTTTAAGTTAAAAGAACACAATATTTTTGGATCATGTCAACTGATAAATTTTCAAAACCCATATTTGAGCTTTTAGATTTCTCTTTTATGTTAATTAGGTTTTCTAATTTCTTTTCTTAATTAATCCCTCTACATCTTCATCTCTTTGTCTCTCCCTTCCCATAACTCTTCAATTCAAATTGGTCCTGCAATTGATTCCTCCATCTTTCCATAGTGTTTCTTGTTTTAGTGTTTTCTGATGGCGGTGTTTTAGCAACAACGGTGGTAACGATGGAGGTTTAGTCGGTCATTTGATCCAACTCCATAAAGTTTCTCTTTTTAGCGCTATTTGACAAAAAGATTTCCAGTAACGGTGAACGACGGAGGTGTTATCGATCCTTCAATCTGTGCTCTCATCACTTTCTCCTCCAATCCTTCTCTTCACACTGCCGCCGTTGCTAACCTCCGCGCCGCTCCCGTTCACGATCCTGCTTGTGCTTCCTTCTCTCTCGGCATTTTCAATTATAAAAGGCTCCTTAGCTTCAATTCTAAGTAAATGATGAAATCACTGCAATTTTTTATTTCAATTTTAGGATTTAGGTATTGCTGCAAGGCTTAATGTTTATTTTTTATGCATGCTTGCTGATCAGAAGAATTCAATTTTCAAGATTTAGGTTAATGGTGCTTGATCATAAGAATCTTTTTATTTTGTTTTGATTTCGATATCATTTTTGCGTAGAAGCTTCTTTGCTTGATTAGTTGAATTATGCCTTTACATGATACAAATGTAGTATTTTAGTTACTTGATGGTTGATTGAGAGCATTACATGCCTGTTTATACACCGATTTTTAGCTACTGATTTGCTAGAGGCATTACCAAATGAAAGTAACAATTGACTTACAACTTACTTATTATATCCTTTTATCAGGTTACAAAGTCTTAATGACTCAGTCCATTAAGAGCAGTTATTAGGAGTTTGATAAATAAACAAAATTGGAAATAAAGAGAGATCTTTCATAAATAGCTTCATATTGGTTAAAAGTTAAATCAGATTTGTGTGTATTTTACTCGTGTCTATGTAAATTTGTATTATATATCATGTATAATGATTATTATCTCTGGTATAATATTCGTTTTATCAAGTGATTTTTAATTTAATTTTTATTCTTGTGCTTTTTTATAATGAATAATTTGATTTGTTTAGTATTAGATTGTAAGATTGCATAGATAACTACTTTTGAATCTTTTATAGGTTGAAGGATTCAATGAAATTGGAAATGCATAACAATCTTTGCTATTAAGTCAGAGCCTAAAACAACACAACGAACCTCAACTAGGAAAAATCAGATTAAAATCGACCCTAAAAGTTCACAGTTTTTAAGTCGCACTACAAGAAAATCACACGATTGCAATGGAAATTGCAACAGAATTTGTAACGGAAACAACGTTCTGCAACGGATTTGCAACGGAATGGATTCCATTGCAATATGCGTCCTTGCATATTGATCTGCAACGTTTTGAATTTCCATTACAAAATTGCAACGGAATAAGTGACCCTTTCTAATTCCGTTGCAAAATAGCAAGTACATTTCTCTTGCGAAATCCGTGACAATTTTGCAAGTATAAATCCCTTACTTGATTTACTTGCTGATTTGCAAGTGGATTATCCCTTGCTAAATAACCTTGCAATTTGCAAGTAACTCGTTCGTTGCAAAATTCCGTTGCAGATTTGCAAGTTAATTTTCTTCGCAAATACCCTTGCAGATTTGTGAGTAAAATCATGTACATATCTCTTGCAAAATTCCCTTGCAAATTACAATTTTACAAAATTTCAATTAAAAATTAAAGTTACCAAAATAAATTGTCATTTCTCTTTGAATCATTTGATTTTTCACACTAACTTTGAAATATTAATAAAATATCAATATATATATTGAGCTCCAAAAAATAATACAATACTTTCTACAAATTAATAATCCAAAAAAGGCAAGCTCCCTATGTAATATAATTAAGCGAAGTAGAAATAGTCCAAAAAATATATCTCCAACTAGTTGACACTAATTATAGTCAAAAGAACTAGTATTGTCAAAAAATTCTAGCCCCAATAATTCTCAGTATTCATTCTAAAATACTAAGTCATAAAAAACTATCCTTCCGAAATTGAAGTACCATGTCCTGGGATAATACCATTTAGCACCTTTTCCAAGCGGTTTGACAACAGTTTTCTTTCCTCTCTTTCTCTTGCAAGTTCTTCCTTAATTCATCAAGTTGACTTTGTAGGGAAGCATTGACAAGATTGGATTGAGATTGAGAACTAGAATTCCCTCCAACAAGATTTGATGACACTTGAGTAGCCAAGGAACCAATGCCAAAAATTCTTCTTTTTTTGTCTTTCCCGCCAACTATTTCCAAGTATAGTTGATTTCCATCGACCTCATTCAAACCCAACTCCTCACGAGGACGTGTCAGTTCCCCCTAAGAACAAAAACAACCATTACTTAACACCAAGAGATAAAATACTCATAATAATCACACTCATTAAAAATGTTGGATAAACAGAGGCATGATTTTCGAAATGAACCAATCATGTAGATTTCAGCAATTTCAACAAATAATCACATTGTATCGCAACTTCAGCAAAAAAAAAAAATCAACCATTACTTTACACCATGTTGAAAAAAGTCATCATGTTGAACTTTAGAGATTTGATTTTGTTGATATAGTTAGTGTTAAATGTTTGTTGCCCATGTGATGAGTCAAATCTTTCAATCGACACATTAACAAAACATTAATTAACTTATGTTTTCTATAACTATCATGCATTATCCTAATTGCCAGTGAGGGAGAAGAACATGGAAAAATAAGTAGATTTGAGTTGAGTTTATAATAACTAGCCAGCAGTTTACATTGCTAAACAAAACAAGGATGTATTCAATATATTGACGCAATGCATTGATAAAAAAACATAAATTTGGGAAGCATACGACACTGCTCTTCTGCTCTGAATCTCCACATTTCGCAGCACAATAATAAAGTCATTGCCTCTGAAATCCATAGATTTATTTCATAAAACAACGATTTACTAACCATTAAAGTGATAACAGCTCAACTATAAACAAGCTTACGTTTAAATTGTAGCCAACAAGAGCCGCATACACATATCCGAAAGAGCTAAAGCCTCAGTTTTCAAGAAAAATGAAAATCCTGCCAAATTTGACAACTACATGTGCATTATTCAGTTTCTACTTCTTATTTCATGATGTACATGATAGATTCTACATTTGTAAAATGACCTAATAACAAACAATACTATTCAAACAAAACCTCCTAAGCAGTCAAATACCATTAAGGATTAATCCTTGGCTTATATAAGTTAATCCCTGAATATATTACTGGTGTACCCTAAAAATGGGAACTGGCAATCCAAGTCCACAAATTAGCATATAAATTACAAAATACAAACTAACAACATATTTCTTTTAAATACCATCTTATTGATTAATTTATTTATGACTTCTTCCATGCAGAGAAGTATAAATTTTACATTTTTAGCAATAGAAAGACACTGCCAACAACCCCCAACATCTCATTTTTGTTCTAGCTAGCCTAAATCCATCTTAAAGAACTAGAATAAGATAGTGAAATTAGACTAATACCCAAACCTGGTGTGCTAATTAGAGCATGTGAAGGAGGCAGTGTTATTCTTGCTCTCTGACCTCCTATTCGAGCTTTAGGTATAGGCCTCTACTCACCTAGTTGTGGTTGTTTCTTACTTGGTTTTGGAGGAAGATATCAAGACCTCGGATGATTTGGCATACAATTTGCAACAATAGACACAATTAGTAAAGCACTAAGTATTAAAAGCAAATACTATAACATCTTAGTTTCATAAAATGCAAGACCACAACAACGGATTTCACCAACAATCAAGAACCTGAGTTTTTGAAATATGAAACTAAAAAAGCTATGAACACACCACAGTATTTCAAAACAATTGACTAGGCTTCAGAAAAATATGGTACAAATATTAGAGCAATCAATAAGCCTTAATATTTTATTGATTGATATGATAAAATGAAACAGTAGAGAAATTGTTATGAAAAATCATAGCAGTTATATGATAGAATGTAATGGTATAAGACATGCAAACATGACATTAAACATTTCAACCAAAAGCTTGTAGTTCAATACAAAAAAAATTACAATTATGCATCAAAATTAGTAGCGTCCACAATAAGTTTTAGCGGATAGCAGCTATCCAGATTCATCACTTAAATAAATATGTCAAAGAACAAAATGCAACTAAATGCTAATAGAGTAATGAGATTTGAAAACGTTCTGTTCAGAGAATATCACAAGGAAAATTAAAAATTTTTTTTGAACAAGATTTTGTGCTTCCATGAGCTTTTTCGGCAATGAAAACTAAATCTAGCAAAAAAAATTTATAGCCCTTTATTCAGATAAAACCACAGTAAACATAAGACTAGATTAAATTAATTATTGATCTAACGAAATGAAACACAAAGTTGAGTAATAATTGGGCCCAGTTTTAGTTTTGGGTTAAATGAGTCTACTAAACCTTCAATATTTGATCCCTATGCATATAAGTCCAAAATCATCAGCAAATATTGACCGATCGCATATCTGATTAAATAAGATATACAAAGTAAAAGCAATGCGCTCTAGTGCTTTGCGCTTCAATTTGAATTCTTGCTTAATCAGATATGCGATATGCTTCGAAGCAAAGCGCTGGCAGTGCGCTTTGCTTTGATTTCATGCTTAAGGAAGCCAAGCGCTCGCATTTTATAACTATGGCCCAAACCATTCTTCCATCTCGAAACGTAGGGGGAATAGACTTAAATAAGAAACATTCTTCTATCTCAAAAAATAATCTACTTCTACTTACACCTAAGACAGACTCCCTTGTAAATGTAAACCTTTAACCCATGAAAAGAACCCATCTCTTCCTGGACTCACTAAGCAACACCTCAGGAAGAATCTCTTCTGGAGAGGAACGTATCAGGCAGAACAGCGTCAAGAGGAAAGTATCAGGCAATAAGCTTAGATACTCTTCTGGCTAAGAGAGTGCAGTTTTTGAACAAGATTTCAATGATATGGCCCGACCTCTTATCATGAACTTATCAAGGGATGAACTTAATGCCTATAATGAAGCACGCGAGGAACTAACAAAGGCAAATTAGAAAGATTCATACACTGATTCTTTCATAGATCATAGCCAAGGACCTCAGGATTTGCTCTATAATGGTATTATAAGCGAAGGTGAAAACAACGACTCTAATAATGAGATGGAATTGATAAAGCAAATCGTGGAGAAGAGAAGGAAAGGATCTCTTATTGTGCTAAACGCACAACGATTGTTGTTTTCTATTGATAAAATCGAATGCTAAAACAGAAACCGAAAACTTTTGCTATTTTGCAGCACATAAAGTTAGATAGAGAACAAATGTGACTCCTAAACCACAGAACTACATATTGAGTTTTAATGTTGTTAAATCTTTTTTTGCCTTTGTTAGCTAATGCTTGCTTTGTTTATCATTTTCACTACTATAGAACGACTAGGTCACTTAAAAACACTAGATCTCCATTGCAATTTACAATCAGTTTGATTTTCTTCTTTCATGTTTCCAGTTATAAAATGGCCACAAGCATTTAAAAATCAACAAAATAAGCTGAGAATATAATTACTGAGAAAGTTGATCCAAAACAACTAGTATCTACAAACCAAGAAGAGATAGAATAACTATTGAAAGTCTAGATCAGTATAGAATTTAAGTGCTCTTTTGTTTTCCCATAGAGTTTCTACTAACATCAAATTTGCAGACTATAACTCATAATGGAAAATCCTAATTAATGAACATACACACAATATCTTCAACATGCATACTGTTGAAAATCTAAACCATGATATGATTAAATCAATGCCTTTTGAAAGAGAAATAAATAAAAAATGAAACTCCCAAAGATATCACACAAAAGCAAATAAAACACTTCAACATTTTCAAAGAAATAAATACTGATCCCTTCTTCCCTTCAGAAGTTATTACAATTTGCTTTTCAGAAAAATCAGTCTTCATTCATTTGTTTATTTAGCGCAAAAAAAGGAAAATCGAACTATGAAACAGAAACTACATTAGATGGAAACTATCAATTGTGTTTAATGATTCAAACTCATTGCAAACAATTTATTGAATTAATTTTTCAAATACTATTATAAATACTATTAGAATTTGAATAAAAATGTAAAGAAGTAATCATAATCAATTGCAAATGGTGCAAACCAAGATCAGAAATAGATAAATGCATAAACTCAGAATAAAGTATACAATTTTAGAAAAAGAGCAACCTTTTTCTGCAAAAGAATAAAGCACCAAGATTTTTCTATTGAAAAGAGCAACCAAGCCACAATTCAAGGAAAGCAGAATCTCACATGTATACACAAATAAATAAAAGATGAAACCCATCCAATTATGATCCAACGACTACAGAAATCATTCAAAAATTATAAGGTTTTTCTCTTGTAAGACTTGTCCAATTCCAATCTCTAATTAATAGGCTTTATTCTAATTAATATTACTTTTTATATGAAACTCAACTAAAAGGTACAGATTTAAGTTGTCAAGAACTTAAGAAGTTCCAAAAGAATATTAAAAGCAAAGCAACCAAATCAATGACTAGACAATAACATCAACGATGGAATAAACAGAGAAAGGCAACAAAAAGATTGTGAATTTTAACCCCAAACGAAGCAATCCTAGATCAGAAATTGACAAATACGATAAAACTAGCAACAGAAATGCAATATAGAACATATTTTAAATCCAAATAGAGCAAGCCCAGATCACAAATTGTCAAGTTTGGAAAAAAACCCGCAGCTGAAACGCACTGAAAACTATAATTCAACTGCACAAAAACATATATTTTATCCCAAATAGATTAAACCTAGATCAGAAGTCGACAAATATGAAGAGCAAACCCAAATCACAAATTGACAACAATGAAAAAAAGCCCAGTAATAGAAATGCAAAGAATCAAAAAGATCATAATCAATTGCAATTAATGCAAACCTAGATCAGAAATTAATAAACATGAAATGACCCATAAACTCAAATGCACTGAAAATTACAACTCAATAACAGGAATAAAGAAAAACGGACAAATTTAAATCAATTTCAGTCAGATACACCTTAAATTTAAACAAATTTAAAATGAACAATAATAATTTGAAATCGATTTACCTCAGATTGTGGGTTTAGGGTTATTGCTCAATTTGATTATGGAGGAGATAAGGCACTGACGAGAGGAAGGGAAGAAACAACACCAAGACGAAAGCACGAGTCTCAAGTGATGGAAAGGAGTCTAGAATTTCGATCACTCCGGTGAAGGATTGGATGAAAGAAAAATGGCAATCATGGTGAAGAGGAAAGCAAGAAAGAAGACGGACGCGGTAGATAAGGATTTTACAGTATAAAAACATCTCACTTAATTTATTTTATTTTAATTTATTTAATTTTAATACTTCATTTGCAATGGAATTTCAATTGCAATTATTATTTTTTTAATTCCCTTGCATTACAATTGCAACGGAAATTTATAATACTCTCACAATTTCCGTTGCACATTTCCCTCCATCATTTCCCACCCATTTTGTTTGCCACGGAATTTTCAAACACTTGTAAATTTCATTGCAAACATCTTCAATATTTTAATTTTATTAAATCTGCGAGGAAATGCATTTTCCTTTGCAAATTCCGTTGCAAGCTGTTGGCTTTGCAACGGAAAAAATTCCATTGCAAGCTTTCTGTTGCAAACTGCGAATTTTCTTGTAGTGGTACTTGAAGGACAATAAGAAGAATGACTACTGAAGCGGTAAAATATGAAATAAAACATGTCATCTTGTAGAAAACTCAAGATATTGTAACTTTATGTGACTTCCAATGAGCTTTATACTAGGTATAATAATTTTTATACCAGGTATAACATCTTTTATACCAAGTATAACATTTATTATGATAGAAATTTGTTGTTTATATTAGCAAGTTAATAGATTAAAATTAAGATGTATCCGAAACAGAATGTATGTTATCACTGAAGCCAATTTCAAAAAATTTAAAAAAGTGATAAATGGTATAATAGTCAAAATGCCTGTTATAATAACTTTTTTACCAGCTATAAGACATTCATGATATGGTTTTTGGTAAAAATTGAGTATTGTCTTCAAATATAAGAATGTAATAGATCGTATATCAAGTATAACAACTCGTACACAAGATATAACAAATCGTATACTAGGTATAATAACTGTTATAACAAGTATAATGCCTTTATAAAATGATTTTTGGTGTGAAATTGAGAGTGGTTGCAGAATTATTATACATAAACCATACAAATACACAAAGAAGGTAAAAGAGAAAATGGAAACTTAAAAAAAGAGTAAAGCGAAAATATTTTAGTGCCATGGAAAAAACAAAAATATTTTTCCTAAACAAGGTATTGGCTTGTATTTCCCTTAAAATAGAGACATAGATTTTACATTATATGTTAAACATTTATCAATAAATGTGAACTACAATGGTTTAATTTAGTCTATTGTCCTTTAAATTCATTTTTTTTTGTTTTTTCTTTTACTTAAGTTTCAACAGTGGTATCAAGAGCCATATTAATAAGGGCTTGTGAATTTGTGATTGTGTGTTCAATTCATCTCTCGATAGATAGTTAAAATCTTTTTAAATAGTTCAATGGAGAGAAACACAATTTTTTGTAAAGGTAAATTCTGTCAGAATGGTTGAGAAGTTCTCCAATGAAAGTTGGTGAGTGCATCAAAAAGAGCGATGAGAAGTGCATCATTCAAAATGGAGAGAAATGCTCCATTAAGTTTTTAATCGTGTGTACAAATGAAAAGAAGTGCTCCATGAATTTTAATCAAATTTGCAATAATGGAGCAAGGGAGAGAGTGTTGGAAACGAGCCCCTCAACTAAAATATATGAATATAATATATTGTTATTTTTGCTTAAGATTTGTTTAATCTTTATGTAAGTTTATGCTTCCTAAAATAAAATAAAGGAAAGAAATTGGGATTTTATTTCAATTACTTAATCTCTATAAATAGAGACTTAGATTTAAAGTTGTGTGTTAAGCCTTAATCAATAAAATGTAACTATAATGGTTTTCTTTAGTGTAGTGCTCTTTTAATATTTATTTTAATTTTTTCTTTTAGTTTTGTTTCAACAATTTTGAGACATAAACTTCAGTTATATTTACTACATGACTTGCATATTTACATTTTAATGAAAACATTTTTTTCAGAATTTAGAGGGAAAAATAAATATCATTCTTTAGCGGTAGTAAATAACTAATTATACCGCTTGCAAACCGATTCACATATCGACCTACTAATCTGTAAAATGAGAGACGAAATTGCAAATACCAATAGCAATTTATATTGGAATTCATAAAAAAGACAACTATATTGTTCTAATACGCTTCATAAAAAAATGGTCGAAAAATATTCAGATTTCGTCACTGATATGAAAATTTGCATGAAATTAGGTTGAATGGATGTGTTCGTGTTATCGATTTGATTTCTTCTATAGAATTTTACCATACTGCCTAGCATTCCAAGCTACATAATTTGAAAATTTTCATGATCTGAGTTATTTTTCACATTTTAGGATTTTTTTTTCATTTTCCCTGCTATTGCAAATTAATTTAAGAGCTGCTTTTAAGAAGCAAAATCATATATAGAGATCTTTGGTATATCAGGTACCATAGGCCATATGTTGTGTCTGAATCGTTATATAATAGGCAGTAAGTAGAACTATAATTGTTAATGTGGTTACAAGAAGTCAGCAATGAACAAAGCATTAAATAAGTTAACATGCCTCCACTCAAAATTAATTAAAATGCGACTAATTCATAATAATGCACATTTAATTTGAGATCTTTCGTATCCATTTGTACCAATAGGTTTTGTCTGAATTGTTAGATGTATATTTATACCTCCTCCTTCGGTATTTTTTAACTACGAATATATTTTATTATTTTGGTTCATTTTATTTTCAACGATTTTTATTATGTTTTTCCTAATATATCTGTATTATTTCTTCCATCCAGTTTCAAAAACTGTTTTTCTAAAATTTTTTATTTTGAATCTTTTTTACTTGTAAATTTATAAATCAGTGCAATTTCAAATATTTTTTTTCCTAATTTAATATTTTATTAACTAAGAAAGAGATTAAGTATAAATTCCATACCGCGTAGGATCCGCGTGGTATAAAATTGATTAGGCGAAATCACACAGATTTTAATTGAAAAAATAAATTATTTAATGAACTAAATTATTAATTGGTATCGTTGTTCATAAGTGTGGTCCATATTTTCTTCTCACTTGAACCCAAAGTCCCAAGCCCTAAAAATCCCAATGCCAATCGTTAGGTATGTTATCAGAACATTTGAGTTGTTGTTGAGTATATATTCAACATATAATTTGTATCATAGTAAGTCTCACTTCTTATTACATATTCACTTGGTATTATATAATATTTACAGCTTATATTCGAATATCTATATTGATATCAAGGCCCATTAAAGATCCAAGCCCATTAGAAGATCCAAAAACTACGTAGGCTAAACTGATGAACACCTCGGCGCCACTTCGCGCCGAGACCATGTCAGTGAGACATCTCGCCGAGGTACAGAACCAAATTAAATAACCCTCGGCGTTACCCACCGCCACTTCGCCGAGACATCACCTCTACAACCCACTACCCTGACATTTCTCTCCCCTCTGCCGCATTAAATGCATTACCAACTGGCAGAGATGAATCATTTAATGCTCAGACGGCGGACAAGACCCT
>CATIWQ010338149.1:0-15852 GCA_949673415.1 Euphorbia schlechtendalii | reverse complement strand
TATGTAGCATTATAGCTTTTTTTCAGAGGGAAATTGGCAGTTGTTACTCTTGATTCACCCCGAGATTCGATTGGCAAATGATTTCAATGTAAAATTTTTGCAGGTATTTGGAGACGCTTGCCATATTAGCTGCGATGTTCAATTTTTTGACACCTGCCCTATTGAATTGTATCTGGGATTTGTTCCGCCAGGTAAATTTCGTTTCTGTGCAATCATCGTTGCGTGCTTTACTATAGTCGAAGCTACTTAACAATTGCTAAAGCTGGACATTTGTTTGCTTCAGCTTGTGATTGAAGAAGCTTCATCCATAGATGTGCAAAGAACAGTCATCAATACTTCCCTGGGAATTCCAGTGGTGGGCCACACTTTGCGTTTCTGGTAAATACGTTCATCTTCCATAACTTTTCGTTCTCTTTAGGCTAATCTCGAGCCCCCTGAACTTGATAACTTTCAAGTTATCAAGTTTTTGTAACTTGATAACTTGAAAGTTATGAACTTTCAAAAACAATGTTTTTGTAACTTTACGAGAAGTTACTGGTACGCGGTATTACCGGTGGTATAACCAATAGTTATATCGGAGTACTAATTTCATGTGATATATAAAAATACATCAATATCTATATAGATTTATGATATAAAGCTGTGATACTCGGACCCTTCTAAATGGCAGCCGCACCAGTGTTGACACGACACTGACACGGATTCGGACATGGATTCCGTGTCGGATCCGCCATTAATTAATTAGATAATTAAGGTTAATTAAAGTAAACAAATCCCAACAATTGATATTTACATATAAGGCTATTAAATACGGATTTAATCCTTTTCTTATTGGATTAACTTTAAGATTTAAATACTAATTTTTGTTTATCCTATTTCCTATTTTCATTCTAAACAACTAACCTTCCAATTCAAATACTAATCATGTAATTGCTGCTCCAATTTAAATTCTAATCATATTTTTTCCTTTCCAAAAAAGTCTTTTTATATTCCTCTTTTTCTGCCAACTAATTATTCACTGATTTAATACCTTAACTTTTTAAACTAACGTACAAACTGTTTCATCTTCTCCATTAGTTTAATATATATATATATATATATATATATATATATATATATATATATATATATATATCGAGTAAAATTGCCGTGTGTCTAAAAATTTTGATGTTGGCGTACTAGACACCCGGATCCGTACCTGTGTCTGACACTTTTAAACGGGTCCATGTAGCATAGATATAAAGTATAAAAAATTACGCTGTTTCATTTTATATCATAAATCATTACAGTTATGTCTTAGAATTATGTTTTATATTATTACTGTTACAATTTTTATAATTTGAATATGTTATACCGATTATTTTTAGTGAATCGTACCTGAGTCACCAACGGTACACGATTTTACCGGTACAATGGTATGGTACGGTATTGATAACATTGTTCAGAAGTTTCAAATAGCCCCTTGAACTCGGCAAACCTGGGTTGCCCCCCCTCAACGCAATGTGTCAGATGGTTGACTTTTCAAAAATGTCATTTTTTTATGGTTTTTCTTTCTCCAGCCAGAAGTTGACACGTGGAGGCAAATCGGCACTGGCTACATCTATGTCTATGTTGTTTCTTTGTTGAAATTTAGGGTTATCACTTAATTTCTTTTAACTAGAGTGCTCTTTATATTCATGTGACTGGAATAAATTAAGTCAAGAGTCGATGGGCGGTAGTTTAGGCCTTCGACGCGTTCTTTATTCTTCGTTCTTCGCCTTCTGAAATCAGATCTCTTCGATTTGTAACAGGTTTTTTGTAGATCGTGAAATCTCGGCCTTCAGCAGGTCCTTGCTTCACATTTTCCTAGGATTGGCTTGTGTCTTTCTAGTTGTCGTTATTTGCTGCATTGGAATTCTAGCTGTAGCCTTTTATGTTGCAATGAAAAAACTCGCACTTGAAAATGATATCAAAAGACTTCCAAAGTATAGATACTGTCAAATCGAAAATCGATTAAAGCCAATAAACGATGATAAGAACCAAGAATCGGTCAACTCTAATCTTGCTACTGAACTTTCTCTTCTTCCAGATGATTCGGTAAGCTTCGATCTGTCTTTATTTTCTTACTAATATCTCGAAATGTGCCATTTCAAAAGCTCGATCCTTTTTTTTTAATTATTTCCAGGATTGTTGCATTTGCCTGAGTGGATATGAAGAGGGAGTTGAGTTGAATATTCTTCCTTGTAAACACTATTTTCACTGTGGGTGTATTAGCAAATGGCTTCGAATTAACCCTACTTGCCCAGTTTGCAAATGCGCCTTTCGCAAAGGCGATAACTCGAACCTTGAAGTAAACTGATGTGTAAAATTACCGATCTGATATTCGTCATATATCAAGTTGAGGTTCTGAATGGACATGGCATTCTTTCATTCGGAGAAAAAGGATTTTGAATTTCAACTTTGGTACATTTGTAAATTTCAATTAGTCTTAACCATTCGTTCAGTTTTGATGGTTGAGATTTATTTCCACAGTGTACTTCATAGACAACTAAAATTCAATCGCTACAATTAAAACTGGATGAATGATTGAGATTAGCTGAAATTTATAATGCATCACTTCCCAGATTTGGAGAATCATTGTCCGAATTGGTTTGCTTGATGAACTTTTTGTTCCATACGATGTTTTCTTGTTGCTACCCAGGCTATTCATATAAGCTCTAAAATTGCTCAAAATTGATTTAACTAAACACATTTTGTCAAGTTTTAGCATTTGTTGAACCATGCGTTACTTTCTGTTAATTTGAATCATCTTGAGCTTATTTGAATAGTCCAGAAGTAATTGAGTTCTACACATATAGAACACGGGGCAAAGCAAAGAAGAAAAAAGATCTTTCAAGTCAACGCGAAACACGACTAGTTTCTAAATGTAACGATGTGTTGTAAAAATAATATGAATCACTTGTTTATAACAATTTTTAATGACAACTATTGATCTCAATATTTGTTGGGGTAATGTTTCCATGTAATATAAGTGTATTTCATTAATCTAGATTTATGACATTTTATACAATGTATTTCTGATTTTATTTTGTGATGTTATTCATTTTGTTGTGATTTAACACCAAAGCTAAGTTCTCTTGCAATATGTATCATAGAGCGAAGGACAAATGATTTATTAGTGGATTATATCATGACAGTTTTTAAAAATTTCATACAATCAAGTTCAGTTTTGACTATGAATAATAATAGGATCGGGACCAATCGCATCCCGATCTCCATTTAAACGATAAAAAATAACTTCCAATACAAATTTAACCAAATATGTCAAAATTTATCTTAAAAATCTCAAAAACAACTTGTTTACAAGTCTTAACGGTGGGAAGGAATGGTTTTAACTGTTTTAACTGTTTTTCAAAGCCTTTATTCTGAGTTAGCGCCTGTGAAGTTGAACAAGAAAAAGCTTTTTTCTCCTTATCCAAAAGCCTTGTTACAGAAAATGAGAGGCTGAATCAATCTCTCTTACAATCGCCATTGCCCAAAATGTCTCTTCTTCTCTTCTCCAATTCTCTCACTTCTCTTTCCCCTTTTTCATCTTTTCCGTCTTCCTCTCCATCTTCTTCTTTGGTTTTCGCCGCTTCTCCAGGTATTGTATGCTTTTGCAATTTACTTCTCAATTTTCTTCGCTTAATTGATTGAAATTCATCTAAATTGTTTTCAATTACTGCTGTTTTACATGCCATATTACTTCAATTGTCTCCTCCTCCGAAATGCTCAGCTCAGCATTTCATCGAATAAGTCCTAGTCAGTTTTGAATAATTAGGCTATCTGTGTTGTTTTTATGGCGTTTTGTTTCTTACTTGAAGGGATTTTGTTATAATTTGGTCTGCTATTGTTGTTTTATTTGGCATTTTAGTTTAACCGTCTCCTCCCTCGTTATACTCATCTGGGCATTTCATCGAACAACTTGTAGTCATGGCTTTTACTTAGTTTCAGCCTTTTTTCTATTGATCCTATGTCATTTTTCTTTAGTTGGGGTCTACGAATATGTTCTGTTTAAGACCCTATGATCAATACAATAAAAATTTAGGATTTTCTTTGTTACTATGTTTAATTGTAGATTCTAAACTGTATAATTGACTTACTAATGGTATGATTTTTTCAACGAGAAATCCACTTTTTTATGAAGCTAATTCGACCCGTTTCTTCAACCTGCATCTTTCGAACCGACATTCGATATCATCTTCTCCAAAGTGTTTGAAAAATGCTTTGAATCTGTAAAATTACATCAAATTGACAAAAAAAAGAGGATCTTAATTGAGCCTTTCTAAATTTTAATGGTTAATCCGAATTCCTAAAAAACCATATAGGTTGAAAGGGTTTTGTCTAACAAAATTTTGTATCTTTCTCTGTTTCTCCTTTTTCTTTCTTCAATCTTATGTCGAATCTTGCTTGATTTCGTTTATATATATCTTCCTTTTCAGTTTCTAGGCCGCAGTTCAAACCCATATCGAAACCCTTCAATGGCATTCGATTTGAGAATGCTAATATCCTCAGCAAAACATTTATAATGAATGCCTCTGCAGAAATTGATGGGGCTTCTCCAGCTGAGAATAGTGAGCCTCCAACCGAAAGTAAAAAGGAGATTGTGCCTGTCGATAAATTACCATTGGAATCTAAACTTCAGGAGAGAATGGAACAGAAATTGAAGATGAAATTAGCCAAGCAGATTAGGCTTCGTCGAAAGAGACTGGTTCGTAAAAGGCGATTGAGAAAGAAAGGCAGATGGCCACCTTCAAAGATGAAGAAACTAAAGAATGTTTGAATTTTTTGCATCAAGTGTTCTTGCAGGTTTATGCTGACCCTTATGTTTCAATTTATTTTCCATATCTCTTATTTACAAGTCAAAATTTATTTGTTTAGTTTTGTTTCTTTAAAAAAGCATTGAACTTGTATTTTGTTGCAAAGTTACCTTTATGCTTCCTCTGGTCATCATTGGCTAATACAATCGTGATTTCACGAAAAGTCATGTGATATTTGTGCTCAATATGATTTTCAAGTGCATTACTATTGTGATGAAGATATTGAAGCAAGAAATGAGTGTTTTTACAGGAAGTCAATGTGAAAAAATACTGGATTTTACTGCACATATATCTGCACTTTTCGGTGCTTGCGCTGGAATTATAGTATTGTTTATGTCGTGCTATATGCAAATATGGTAGAAATGCAAGAACATCAAAGTCGAGTGTTCGTTTATAATTTAGCAAAATGACGTTTTTTGAGCATTTGTCCTGTTAGTTATTACAGTGCTAAAGACTTTTCTCGCGCCAAGAAAATCTTTTGTAAGATGGCTTGTAAACTAATTAAATAGCTACTCATTTGTTTTTTATTATAAATCTAGTAATGTTGAAAATAAGTTCTGAGTCATTTAGGTGTGGATGTTTCTCTCACAAAATATCTGTTAAAATAAATACAAATTAATCAAATAGGTACACACATTTAAGTTGTGAAAAGCTTTTGATATTTGTATTTCGTATATTAGTTATTAAGTGTTTATATTTTTCTCATGCAAAGAAAATCTTTTGTAAGATGCATATTATATTAGTTGTAATCTGTACTTGTCTAGAATTGGTAATCGTTATAAACAATTTTCATTACGACCAATTCCATGTTATTTACGGTCATGGTTAAACACATCAACAACTCCCTCAACTTTGACAACAAAAACTTTATGTCACCCTAAACTTTCAAGCATTCCAATGAACCCTCTCAACTTGGCAAATGTACCAAGTTGGAGAGAAAAATAAAAAAATTTGCATATCTTAAAAGGCAAACCAACCAGATTTTGAAACATGGTATTGAGGGACTAAGTGATTCACTTTTATTAAGTTAAGGGAGTTAATTGAAACTTTTAAAAGTTTAGGATGACATCATGCTTTTGTTGCCAAGTTGAGGGGCCTGTTAATGCATTTGACCTATAGTTATCAAGTTGTTTCGCATGCCTATGTTTGTTTTAGTTCATTTTTTAGGATGAACTGCAAATTAGTTGCAATTTTTAAGCAACTTGGTAAATGCCGTTAGTGGTATATGATGCCACGAAAATGGTTGTGTAGATTGAAGCCTAAAACGGAAAGAATAAACACACAAGCACATGAAGACTGCAAAGCAAGAGATAAACAAGAAGCATATAAAAAGATATATATATTATATTTACATATGCAGGCCAACAAGTTTGACAACAATGCTGGCCTATCGATACATGATTATTTCAACATTTCATTTTCGTTAAAATTAATAGATACGAACTTGCCTTGTTAAATGGAAGATTTGAAGGAGGAAGAATCGGTTTCTGTAATCCTGATTTTGCTTGATTCTGTTAACAAATCGAACGAAGTTAAAGAATATGGTGACACCACAACATCCATCTCTTTTCCAGCATTGTCCAGCAGAGTTTCAGCAGGCGAAATCTGCATAGTTTCGAAAAACCGAATTAACTTAGACGAAAGAAACACATCAAAGGAACCCAAAAAAAAATACAACACATCAATTTTACGTATAAGATACCTTTTTCTGGTTATCGAAGGAATTTTCGTCCGTTACATTGATAGATGTGAGTACCGTCTTTTTCGATCCAGATGGTTGGATCGAATTCTGCCCCAATCCATTGATAGAAATTTTCAGATTCACTTGACTGCTACCGAAATTTACGACCTAAACACATATGTATTATTACAAACCATATAATCACCATATATTTTTCCAAAGATGAAATATCGAAGAAAAAACTGTCGAACCTTTATTTTGAGGTAATTTTCACCATCTGCGGGGTTCTGCCAAATAATTGCAGATGCGATTAGCGAAGAGGAATTTGTTTGAAGGGTGGCATTGAGAAGAGTTCCCCCACTTGAATCCTTGAAGAAATGTTGCATCCAATAGCTCGGAGTTCCGTATGAGCGAGACGAGTCAAAGACAATAGCATCGGGGTTCCACCTTCGACATTGATTTTCAGTACGAGTGTTAATGGATAAAGGAGTTCCGTATTGAACATATTAAGGGGGGTGTTTCTCGAAACTATTGGTTTTTCACTTATTGTTGTATTTGAACAATACCACAAAAGCTAAAAAGTTGTTTTTATAAGCCACTAAGAGTAGCTTCTTGTTTTTGGATTATAATAAACTAAACTTTGAGAAACACTCTTATAAGGTTTTTCTAAACTCAAACTAACTTATAAGGTGGTTTGACCAACTTATAATTTTTGAGAAACACCACCTAAGAGCTTGTTAATAAAAGTACCTCCTGTCATTGGTATGCACAAAGAGTGGTGCATAGCTTGCCATCTCAACAACATCACTGCAATGACCGAAATAAAGACGGTTATGAAAAAGGGCTTTTGGGAAGGAACTGAATTTGAATTAAGAACATTATGAATTGTTCCCTGATTTATTTTATTCCAAGAAGAAAGTGGAACGGTAATTGATTAAAACTTTGCATATACTTTATTAAAGTCGTAGATTACAGATTTATTCCGTGTTATGAAAAATGAAAGTGATGAGTAACTATAGGAAACCTGTTTTTTTCAAGCCCAATTAGGAAAGCAGCTTCAGCAAGTGCAGCTAAAAGACTGCCTTTTCCGGCATCTTTACCAGTCACCGCATATTCGCTCACAAATGCCTGAAAAGAAGTCAATTTAGGACAATTAGACACAACAGATTGATGTGCTTTAAATACGAGAATTATTTAAAAACACACCTTTGGACCACTGCGGGATGTTCGATCAAATTGGTGAACCCTGTTGAACAAGTCGTTGGCTGATGTGTAAACCTATCAACATATTCAAGAGAAGAAGCTGATCATATATTGCCTCGCAATAAGAATGTGATAAAGGGAACCATTGAAGTGTTTGAGAGTTCTTTACATGAAAATCGTAGTAATGAGCTGGGTGATCCAAAGAACGAGCAGAACCATCACAGTTCGAGATTATTTTGATGTCAGGATAAGCACTTTGTATAGCATCATAGAACTTGAGGTAATTGCCTGTCAAAAGATGCATCAAAATGAAGCTCTGAAACAGAATATTACGAAACTTCACATTTCTAGATAAATTTTAACGGGAAACCATGTGGACTTGAGATATAGTCATGAAAACTATTTCACGGGAATCTCAAGGGAAGTTAGCTTGAGCTCATTCACTTCTATAACCATCGTCTTAAAGGCCATAACTCAACAATAACGAGAATAATGAGTAGAAAATGTTTTAAAATAGAACAAAAACAACTAGATTGAATTTGGAGTGCATATACTTGATATTTCATTTAGGTTTGGACTTAAATCTATGATTTTCTACAAGAAAACAGACCAATGTATGTATGTGTGACTACCGATATATATGCCCACATTGACGTTAGGTACTTGAAACAAAATAGGATAGAACCATGGACATAAAATATAATCCAAACCTCGATAATTTTTCTTTCCACAATCCTCATTTCCCACAGCAACATATTTCAAGTCAAAAGGCTCTGGATGTCCCATTGCAGCTCGAACGGAGCCCCATGTAGAGCTAGAGTTACCTATTGCAAACTCAAGACCATCTAGGGCTTCCTGCATTATACAAAACACAGGTTACAGATTTTCATGATGTTAAGCTAATATTTCCTACTTTATCTGTGCATTCTCGAAGAAACATGGTTATTTCATCTTATTATAGATTATCTTTAATATGTAGAGGTATCGGGTTTGATCAACTCTTCTCAACCTCCAACAGCAGGTAAATGTCCTGTTCCCAGAAATTTATCATCCAGACCATTAAAAAAAAAGAAACATAATATACCCATTCATCCGTATTATATCATTTGCTTAAGAACTCAGTAATCAAATCTATCATCTTAACAGAATTCCTAGGTTCAATAGCAATTATGGTAGTCTTATACAATTTTCAAATTTACATAAATATAAATAAATAAGTAGATAAAACAAGTATTTTGATTTTCTTTTCACAAAGTGAGAAATAGGTTATAAGGGTTATAGCCAGAAACAATTTAATTGTAATACACCTATGCTACACCTAAAAGTGAAAAATAGATTCTGGCCACAGATCACAGAGAAAATATGAACTTGCAGATGCAAAAAATTGTAAACAGAGCGCAGTGAAACAGGTAGACATACTTGTACAAAAGGTAAAACTGCAGATGTATCAACTTGATCTTGATGACTGATTCCTGCCAAATACATAAAGCCAATGGCTAAAAAGTCAAAAACCAAAGTACATGCTGGATGAGAAAACATTTAAAAAAATAAGCATGTATAATCTACCATTATTGAAAACCCATACAGGCTTAGCACCAATATCTTCAGCTAGCTGCAGAACAACTAATAGAATTATGATCTTCTTATCAATGTGCATTATGAAGTGTAAGCCTTTATCTAAAAATACTTCATGATTTTGCATGACCAGAAAAAAAAGAAGCCTACTTGGAGAAACTCGTAATGACCAAGTCCATCATCAGTCCAGTACATCCAAACATCACCGAAGTGCCCAGGTCTCTCCTCCCAGGGTCCGACTGTTTCCTTCCATCGAAATGCATTTCTTAACCATTCACCCTCCACAAAACAGCCACCTGACAGAATGTGGTAAAGAAGCTACTGCATTAGAAAGTTCCAATCCCGAATCGAAATGCTCCATGTAAGTAATATGGACAGGAAAAAATACTCAGATTTGACTTAGCAATTGCCTATAGAATATCATCGGTAAAACACAACTATAATGATTCAAAGATCAGAAAATACAAAATTATTGTATGCTATCCGATGCATATATATTCATATGTTACCTGGAAATCTGAAAAACCGAGGTTTAATGTCTGCTAACATTTGAACAAGCTCCGATCGGAAACCATGGCCCTAATAGACAAAAATTGTACACATTCTTACACAAAGGTGCAAACAGTATCTTCCAGTGCATGAAATATTTAGACTTTTACTGTGCTTGAAACAACACGAACTTTGAAAAATAACCATTCAAATTATGTTGAATTTATATCTAAAGTGCCTATATGTGAAATCATAGTTGCAGATGTTCACAATATGATTCATTCATCAATCATCATCAATGACTGGACTGATTTGAACTTCCAAAGCCAAGTATTACCCCTACTCAAACATTGGTCGGCTCCCTTGTCAGGAACTCAGGTATAGGTCTAGTAAATATCCACATTGCATCATTGCTAATCTTTTATCAAAGCCGAAAATGACCTCTTCATTTTAAGAAACATTAAATATTCTGTGAATGTCTACATTAGCGATACTGTTTTCATTAATCAGACAATCATCGAGGTATAGGAAATTCACGATTCACCTTAGTGACAGCATCAACTAAGCTGATTAAATCAGCGTTCCTAAAGGCAAATTTGAGGCTTACATCGAGATGTCAAGATGGAGAAAGATAAACACAAAACAAGATCATGGCTCATGCAATTAAGGGACATTCTTTCCTAACAACTATTTTAAGCTAGAGAATACCTTATACGTGTCTAAGGGCATAGCTGATACTTGATCAAACCATATTACACCCTTTTGAGATGTAGTCAATTGCAGTCTTGAATTCGTATTTGAATCTTTTGCTTTCAATGGAACCTCCTTTTTTGTCCAGTTATGAACATCAGAAGCTCTGTGAGGAACACATACAAAAGACCAGAAATTCTGTATGAAACCACTGATGTAACTGCACAAATTGCTTATCATATTCAAATTGTGCTTACATAATGTTGGCAGTAGCCAGGGTCTGCAAACCATCTGAGCTTGTCAGTGACACCGATACATTGATTGATCCCGATGAACGCACATAAAAAACTACTTTGTAGGTCTTCCCCTTTTCAATGTTCTAGTAAAAAAAAGCATTTCAACATAACTTAAAGCTATCATAAACTTTCTAAGAGAAACTGTGCAATGAAAATATGCAGTTTTAGGAGAAACAAGCATTGAAGAATGTGGCATTTATATAATAGAAACTCTCCTCAATTTTCTATGAAATAGGAATTAAAGCCTTGTAGCAACAGCCAGTCCATATACATGGTCAATGTAGAAGCAAGAGACATAAGTTGATAAGATGTTTTAACTGAAACTAATTCTCACCATGCCCCAGAATCCAGGATTGTACACACCAACTCCACCAGCTGGACAAATATTGGTTCCCTTCTCATCACAGAGCACCTCCATTCGGAGTGCAATCTTATTTCGCTCAAAGCAAGAAGAACGGTCAGTATATACAAGTACAGATGAGCCATTGCCAATTATAGACCAAGGATCAATATTTGAGGGAACATTTTGACCACCAGCTTCAAAGCCTTTAAGAAACAAAAGAAACACATGAATCATTTTACAATATACTCTCGTAACTTGCAGTCTAAGTGGCTCTAAAAAAACTGCAGCAAATAATTGATATGAGATCTAATTAGAGCAATAATTGATATCAAACTTCACTACATTGTTACTCCCTCATGCATAGAGGAAACAATTGATTCGAGACTGAATGCTATAGTAGTAAAGCAGAGATTTAGATCTGAGTTTACAAGATTTTCAGCATTGATTGATCTCTAGCCTTACGGCATAATGACACTAAATTCAAATAAAAAAAATTAGCACGGATTAAGTTCTGTTCTCATGAGAAAATTACTTGAATCAACAGTGAACAGATACACTAAACCATATGAGTTCAAAGGACTTTGACACATCTGATACACAGGATCTTCTTACTCACTGATTTTCTTTTTAAAAACAGGAATATATAAGAAAATCGGTAAGGAATTTCAAAGCATATATAGAAATATTCATAGAATAAAACGTCCTTCTTTTAGCTAATGCAGAATAACTTAATCAAACTCAAGTGAGTATTAGAAATCGAAGTTATCGAGGAAAAAATGCAGAAATGGGAACTTTTTTCACAATTAATTGCATCTGAACCACAATCACCATTTTAGACCCACAGTGTGAATCCGTCGTCCTCGTCTAAAAGTCTAGTTATGAAGATTAGCTAAAAGACATCAACTTTCAACCATAATGGAATGGGTATACCTAAACTCATATGCATAAAATAGTAGTTTGGTCAGATACTTGAAAGTTGAAACTGTGTTCCTATCTCTAAATTTAGTAAAACAATGAAGTTGATTTTTTTTTTTTGCAGACGAACAACTTGTGATCGTCATTTTCCTTGTGCAGAGACAAACATCCCTAATTTGACTTTCAAATGCTAGGATAAACATTGAGGCAGTCTTTTCCGTCTCCGATTCTCAAAATAACATATTCAGAATTTACCCCTGTTGTTCACAAGCTCCCCCCATATCCCACCAGCTCCAGCATGGTTGATCTCCTGCAGAAAATAAGTTCACAAAATACTCATTGACCATACTCAACAATGTCAACAACAACCTTACCTATCTAGAGATGAATGAGTCAAATCCAAAACAACGAATAGATACGAACTATGAAGTGAAATGCAATGATCAAATGGATACCAGGAAGAACTGCTAAAATGAACAGAAAAAACTCCAAATCCGTAAAAGATATCAATTTAAATTTTAAATAAAAGACAATTAATTCATCGTGAAAAAAACAGTCAGCCTAACATACCAACTAACTAACCTCAAAGAAAATCCCAAAGAGCGTATCAGGTATAGCACGACCACCAGAAGCCTCAACGGACAACCGTGCGGTAACATTCGCATCAAGATCAACAGCAGAGCAACGACAATTCAAGCCAAAACCGATAAACAACAACAGGCATCCAAAAAACCGAGCTCGAGAATCCATTTCTCACCTCACCGCATCAAATCACAATCCAGTCCACTAGAATCCTAAGATCGAACCAATAAAACCAAAATTGAAGCTAATTACACTGAAATAAAGCCTTATAGCAAGTAATCCACAACAGACAAACAAAATCACAGAATCGGTGAGTATATTGATGAATAGGAACAGTATCGAATGGAGTAAAAGGAGAGAATCATACCTGAAGTAGAAATTGAAGAGAATGAGCTAGAGAAGAAGGATTGTTTGGTTTGGGTTTGGTTGACTGAAGAGTGGTATAAATAGGAGTGAGAGTGGAGATAGCAAAAACGTCACAACAGACAGCGCGAATGGTTATTCTTAGCTCATCATTGATTATCGATTAATTTATTTTATCCTTTTCTAAATTCGGTATTTCATCCTTTTTCTTTTTTCAAGATGTTGCTTCCACGTCATTCTATCCAGCAGTTGATTACTAAGTAACACTTCACACTATTTTAATAAAATAATTAAAATATATTTTGATTAATATCTACTGTTTTTTTTAGTCAGCTGTAACTAATATTATTTTTTTTGTTTCAATGGCAACTAGTACTCTATTCTTAGGTAATGGAGAATCATTATTTTTAATAGAAGGGATGAGTTGCAGAAAAGTTTTGAGTTAACTTAGAGATCATAATTTATATAATGTTATCTTAGAATCAGGTGTCCTTAAGGTAGAAAATGGCTTGAGCAATCGTACATCTTTTTCTTCCCCTATATTTGTTATAATTGTTTGAGACTTGCTACACATTTTAATAATTTGCAGTTTTGTTTATGTTTCTCGATCTGTGAATCAGACTGCACATTTGCTTGTTAGAGTAACCGATTCTTCGACATCGAAGAGAATTTGATTTAATTCTTGTCCACCTTTTCAATGGTGCAGAAATGACAGATAGGGTCGCACCATTAACGTCGGTTAAGATCAGAACCAACTGTTAAAGCGTTTAAAAAAAACGCAGAGAGGTTGTAATTAAATAATTGTCCGTTAAGTCTTTGTGATCAATACGGATGGTTATAATTAAATATTTGTCTGTATTTCTTAGTACGACTCCTCTATCAACCAATCAATCGAACTCTCTCTCAAACGCATCACGGTTTGTGCGGTCGGTTCGAAACTGTCTGGAAAAACCAAATATAACCGTCCCAACAACCAATTTCTGTATTTGTATTTATCAGAATCGTAACCGACTCTGATTTCATATAATCAACATATTTTTCAATCAAAATATTTTTTGTTGTGCTAGTAATCTTTATATTAGAGAACTTACAAAAGATATTTTTTTAAAAACGTGGCATACACTTACATACTTTAAATAAAAATTGTATACGTGGGAAGTATAGACGTGGATTATAAAACACTACTTCTATGGTACATTTTAAACAAAAAAAAAGAGGTTACACAAACTATAAACACTGCGCCTCAAACTAATAGGATCGTTTTTTATCAACTTAAATTTAGATTTATTTCACCAAACACTTAATTCAATTCAATTAAAACAAAAAGTCTCCTAAACAAAATATTGTTAACTGCAATTTGGTATATTTTTACCAAATGTCACTTGAACTTTTAAAATTTTTGATTGATCCCTATACTTATCAAAAGTGTACCATTTTACTCTTTTCAACATTATCTATCATATTCAAGATAATTTAACTATTAAAAGATGATATTTTTCATATTTTTTTGTCTTATATCAAAAATTCACGCATGGCGTTATGAGGTAAAGTTTTATACTTTCGCCAAATTTGATTCACATGCTACCGTACACAACATACATAGAACTCGAATATAGCAAAAGAAACTATTTTATTTTTTAGTTCATATATTATATATATTTACTTATTTAGTTTAAAAATGTGAAATTAAATTTAGTATAAAAATTTTTGATTGGAGAGAGAGTTTAGATAAATATAACTTTACTCTTAGATTAGTTATTTCCTGAATTATACATATTATCATAGTCATCCCTTTATTTTCAATAGATGTACTAAGTTATGTTTAATAATGCAAATATTATGATAATATGAAAAATGGGGAAATGGAAAAAGCAAAAAAGAATGCCAAAAATGGTTTGTGCTAATTTGCTTTTTAGCCTTTTTCCTTATTTAAATATATACACATTTTCTTTTGTTTTTTTGCTATTTTCAGCACATGTCACTTATTGTTCAGTACATTTATTTGTCTTCATTTAATTATTATTTACTGTAATACTTTTACTTTTTTATAACCATTACTTTCGATGACTCATGCTGCCATACACATAAACCAATTAACAACAGAAATGCACTTTTTGTCTTCTGGAAATATATATATCGTGGTTAATTGATCATTTAAATCTCTCTTAGATATTTGTATTTTTCAATATTTTTTCTAAAGGTAAAATAATTAAAAACAAATTCCAAAAGTAGGCCTAACCATTAACATGCAATCATTTAACAATCTTTTTAAAAAATAAAACAAACCTCCATCAACATCCCCTTGAACTTGAATCAGAAAATCAGATGTCATCTTTAATTTGTAAAAATGCACCAATTTACCTCCTCAATGTCACATGTCAGAATTTGGTTGGTTTGACTTTTCAAATATATCATTTCTCTCTCAAACCAGAAGTTGATACGTGGCATTGAGAGGGTAAATTGGTACATTTTTATCAAGTTGAGGGTGACATCTGATTTTCTAAATCAACTTTAGGGGAGTAATTGGATCTTTAGAAAGTTGAGGGTGACATCCAGTACTCTGAGCCAACTTTAAGGGAGGGTTGATCATTTGGTCAAAAAACAATACAATTCATGTTAAAAAAACATAGGGCCTATTAGTTGTAGAAAAATAGAGCAGTTTTCTAGAAAATTTTTCTAGGAAAACTGAAAAATGGAAACTGCTGTTTACTTGTAACATTTTTCAGTTCAGAAAACTGGAAAACAGTTTTCTGATTTTTCCATTTTATATCTTGCAACAGAAAACACCTTTTTGATGTTTTCTTATTTGACCAGTACAAAACTTTATAATTTAATTTATTTTATAATAATATACATAGTTGTATAATTATTTGTTAA
>CATIWQ010338126.1:0-18696 GCA_949673415.1 Euphorbia schlechtendalii | reverse complement strand
TTATACTTTCTATTTCAAAGTTTATGATATGTCTATGTGTCATAATGTGTATTTCATATTGAGTCTTTATATTAATCAAGTTATACGCTTTTGAGTTAACTTTAAGAGTAGTTTCGGGGTTAACAAGATTGAGTATAATCACCAGATCTAAATTATAACGCTGTTTAGTAAGCCAACATTTTTGGAATGGTAATTTACTAAATATGGCTATGTGAGAGTGACCCGTACTAAGCATAGTAATATTGTCATCCAGGTTTATATAATCATCTTAATTCGTTTGCACTAGATTTAGAAAAGTCATTTCATGTGTTGCTTATCGGTGAATAATTGAATATATGAGTGTTTAAAATCGAATATGTTCAATTAATCTAGTATACGTAATATCTTTGATGATTTTGCATGTTTTCTTTGCTATACTTGTTCGTAGGGAATATTTATATACTTTTTATCTTTTCTAATCTTTCATACATTTGTCTATCCATCCATCATTCCAATCCTCCAAACAAAATTATCTATTTTATTTTCTTTATTCTGTTTTTCTTGTTGATCTTTAGAGCTGGTTCCTTCGCTGTGGGATCGATATCTTTTAAAACTACATTGCAACTGTATACTTGCAGTTATCATCATTTTTCTATTTGATAAGTGGTATTAACAACACCTATACTTTAAAGCCAAAATCTTGTGAACATGTTAGTAAACTTATCAGCAGAAAAGTGGTGAACAGGCGCCAGCCCTGTGAGATGGGGCATGGGGGTTTTATGAAAACATAAAACGAGAAAGAAAAGTTTAGAAAGACTTGAGACCTAAACCTCTCACCTACATTGTTACGGAATCGCCACCCAGATTAGCTCTTCTAGGAAATTTAGTACAGCCTAGATCTGTTAAACCTAAACCGCACCGTAGTAAAGAGATTTGGGTTCGGATGAGTTACCTACTTTGTTGTTATTTGAGTTTTAATTATGAGCCAACAACCACCTTTAAGACGTTTTGATTTATTTCTAGTCTTTTTTGGTTTATATTAGAGTTAGACATACACATGCGGAAAGCGATAGATAAAGTAAATACAAGGTTTCAAACCATAAGTGGGTAGCGTAAATAATAATACAAACCGGGGGTAATATACAAATGGTCCTAAATACAAATGATCTACAAATACATTTTATTTACAATTGCAAAACCCGAAGGAAAAATAAAACCCTAACATACATCTAACCTAGATTACATGCACCCACAAAGTTTAGCATGAGATATATATCACAACATCATGGCACAGTTAGTTAACCAAACAAGACTCAATTATTCATGCAAATAAGTTAGGTTAGGGTAGGGATGGAAACAGTCCAGATCCGTTGGATCTATAATTTAGGATCCGGGTCTTTAAATGGATCAAAAATAGGTCCATGTAATTAACATCCAATTCTCAATTTCAGCTTCCATACTTATACGTTTCACCTTATTTTAAATATTTTACATGCTCATTTAATTATGTTCAAGCAATTGGACTTACATGGATGTCAAATAATATTCACTATCCAATATTTTTGAGGTAAATAATAAATAAAAAAGTATAATTAATCTTTAATTACGGATCTGGGTTTAGATCCAGGTTTCATTGTAAAATCCAGACCCCGGATCTGTATTTGTTTTGTTGAACCCGGATTTGACAGATTTATAAAATTAAGATCTACATTCTAAAAAACAGATCCGAGTCCAGGTTAGGGTGATTCGCGTGCTAATTGAATTAAAAAATGGGGAATTCGGGTTTCTCACTCATTTTTATTGGAAAATAATTGATTTTAGACTGAATTTACCAATTTTATTATTTGAGATTTCATCATGGCATAAATGTGGTCGACTATCGAGAAAAATGGATTTCCCGTCGTGTGGGGCTTAAATAGTAATAAAGAGCAAGAAAATAAACAGATCAAGTCAAAACTATAAAAATGATAGAAAATAAAATAAAAAAATCACGCAAACGAGTTTCCAAAATCTCAGAATCTTACCCCTCTGACGTGACAAGTTTTGGAGCCAGAAACACCGAAGGATGATATTCCGAAGACTTTTTGCAGTCGATTTGATAAAAAAAAAGATAGAAACCAAGGTTTTTTAGTGAAAGGAATAGGAAACCTGAGAGTTAGATTTAGTTTCTAACTCAAACCCAAAAGGAGGAGTGAGTTTCGAAGAAAAAGCGTCGGAAAAATGAATATAGGGATTTTCCTAACTTTTTTTTCCAAAAAGTCCCTAATTTCTTTCTCTAGAATTTTCTCACCCAAGAAAATTTCCCAAAGAAGTCTATTATTTTCTTTAAAAAATCTAATTTTTTGGTTTACATAGGGGTAGGTAAAAATTGTAAATACGCGAGGAATGAGGGGTATTTTTAAGATAAAAAAATTAAAGTTAAGGGCAAAAAGGATAAAAAAAAAGGTAAAGTAGACAACAAGAAAGTCGGGACTGGTCCAAACAATCGGGATTTGTCCCAACCGTCCGGTATCGAGGCATTTGGGCAGGCCGGTACCGATCCCCAAAAAGGGGTCCGTCCCGGCTGGAACAGGCCTACCGACCCATACCTGGGCCGGTTTGAAAATCGGACCTGTTTGGGCCATTTCGACCTGGACGGGTGGTTAAAAAATATATTTTTAAAAAAATTAATTTTTTTTATTTTTTAATTAATTTAATTGTTTATCTATTTTTTGGACTTTTTATTTTTTTGGGGTCGATTTTGAGTTAGTTTTGAGTGATTTTGGCTTATAAAAGACCCCATAATCTCCTTTGAACATCTCGTAACCTCAAAGTGGATCACTAAAACAAAAGAAGCAAGTGAAAATATTTCTCATCATCACTTCGCGAGAGGGACCAAGTGTCACATGCTCAGAACGGGCTATCGAGCCGGAAAGTGATGAGGAATATGATCTCGAGTTCTAAAAGAAAGCTAAGAAGGTTTTCGCAAAGCTGGCAGTACCATATCAAGAGGCAACATTTAGAACCAATTTCTCACCTTTCAAGAAAAACACTCTTGATCAAACTCACCCTAGACTCATTTATATACTATCTTTTGACAAATACACAGGAAGGGACGACCCAAACTACCACGTGCCCGATTTCAAAAATAGGATGGAAATGATGGGGCCACCGAGGTGTACATATGTAGATATTTTTCAGCCACACGAGGCGGGCTGATAGCACGATGGTTCACCTCATTTCCCCTTAATTCCATAGGAAGCTGGGAAAAAGTCCATTTTGCAAACATTTTTTAGTCTTTGTCCCAACCGGATTGGTAACAAGGAGTCTTCATGAAGTTGTGCAATGCCCAGAAGAAAGCCTTCCATGAATATTACAATCGCTTCAATGAGGCCTACCTGAAGGTACGAGACTTTGATTTCAGCACCACCAAAGAGGCAATGTTGAAAGGAACAAGAAGCAGAGATCTCAGGAATACAATCCTGACGAGACATCCTAAAAGCCTACAACAAGTGTTGGGCATGGTCAAAGATTTGATCCCAGCGGATGAAATGAATTTCAATCGAAGGAGAGAAGGCTGGGGAAAGGAAGCAAAGAGAGATAACAGACCTAGAGAAGGATAAAAGGTCGAGGCGGATCGAGCAGAGGCGGATACCATGATCGCGATGAAGACCGCCCCAAATTGAACGCATCATTGAGCCGGATACTAGTGGTTATTAAAATGACCCTGGAAAAGAAAAACATTCATTTCCCCAAAATACCTGAAGGAGTATCCCTAGGGCGGGATTTAAACAAGCGTTGCGAATACCATAGGGTTAAGGAACATCACACAGATGATTACAGATCAATGGCAGACTTAGTACATGAGCTGATCAAAGTTGGAAAATTCAGTCAGTTTGTAAAAAGAATCACAAAGAAACACAAGAGAAAATATGGGAGTGAAGACGAAAGAGAGGACGAATCGAACAAGAAATCAGGCGGCACGAAAGGAGTTATCATGATAATAGCAGGCATACCAGAGTTCGAGTCACCCAAAAAGAAAGCCACAAGCTTGTCTAGTAAAAAATCAAATGTTGATGACGAGGTAGAAATCCTGAAACCATTCAGGAAAAACTCGTTAGTTGAAAAACATCATGCTAAGCCCATAGTTATCGAAGCAATGGTGGAAAACTTTACAATAAGAAGGATCCTTTTTGGATACGGCTAGCTCAGTGAACATCATCACCAAGAACGTTGTTGAAAAGTTGGGGGTACATCACTCCCAAATCCGGCAGGCTGCTCTTCGCTCATCGGATAAACGATCAACCCATATAATCTCTGGGTGAGGTCACGCTAGAGGTAGAAATGGGTAACCTCAAGCACAAATTTCATGGAAAGTAGAATTCACAATTACTGACATCTCAGTGGGTTTCAATGGCATATTAGGTAGATCATTTCAAACCGAAACCTGGATGCACATCTCTCCTATGGACTTGGTATTTTCATACCAACCACTAAAGGAACTACGGTGATAATAGGCAACCCACAAGTGGTACAAGAAGTATACTTGGCTTCGTTACAAAGAGAATCACTCCTGGTGGAAGAGGAGTGCGAGTCAGATCACATTGAAAAGATTAAGCTAGTCGAGGAACTGGAAGAACTCAAGGTCAAGCCGAAACGCTCACGCCGGATTGGAAAAAACCTTTGCAACGATGCAAAGGCAGAAATAATATGCTCCCTCACTAATTAGCAACAAGTCTTCTCATGGTCTTCCGAAAACCTGGTAGGCGTCAAACCTGAAATAATGTAACAAAAATTGAGCCTAAACCTAAATACCGAGCCAATAATCCAAAACAAGAGAAAACTTGCGCCTGAAAGATAGCAGGCCATTGAAGAAGAAGTAGATAAACTTTTTAGGGCAGGACACATTAGAGAGGTCCAGTACCTAAGCTGGCTATCCAACGTTGTGCTAGTGAAGAAACTGAGTGGATCCTATAGAATGTGTGTAAATTTCACTAACTTAAATAAAGATACTCCTAAAGATAGCTACCCACTTCCAAGCATTGATTAATTGGTGGATGCAATGGCAGGCTATGCAGTCTATTCGATGTTAGATGCCAAATATGGGTATAACCAAATACCCATGCATCCTGTTGATGAGGAAAAGACATCCTTCATAACCCAGAAGGGCACCTATTGCTGCACGGTCATGCTTTTTGGTTTGAAGAATGCGAGGGCAACTTATCAAAGGTTGGTAAATGAGATGTTAAAAAATGAGATAGGCAAATCAGTAGAAGTTTATGTTGATAATATGATAATCAAAAGCAAAGACGAGGTAACACATGGAGAAGATATCAAGAAAGTTTTAAGGTGTTGCAAGAATACCACCTGAAACTTAATCTCGAAAAATGCACCTTTGGTGTAAAGGGAGGTGAATTTTTAGGGTTCATGATCTCGCAGCGAGGAATCGAGGCAAACCAAGAAAAAATTGAGGCAATTCCAAAAATTGAACCACCTCGAACTTTAAATGAAGTCCAATGGTTAAATGGCGGAATCAACGCTTTGGGGAGATTCATATTCTTCTCTGCCAAAAGATACATGCCTTTCTATAAAGCCATGAAGAAAGACAACTATTTCATATGGGACCAACCCTGCTAACAAGCATTTGAGGAGCTGAAGAAAATTCTTGAAAAACCACCACTCTTAAGTACGCCCCAGCCGAACGATATACTTTACATGTATCTAGCCACTACCGATGAGGTGGTGGGGACACTATTGGTTAGAGAAGAGGGACAAGACCAATTTCTTATATATTATACTAGCAAGGTATTGAGAAATGCTGAACTCATATATCCTTGGATCGAAAAGCTCGCCCTGGCCCTAATATTCGCCTCCACACGATCCAGGCCATACTTCCAAGCCCACATGGTAGTGGTGAGAACCAGCTTCCCGCTCAAGAAGGTCCTTCAATGACCTGAGACATTAGGGAGATTAGCCGATTGTGTCATCCGGCTGGGGAAATATGACATAAGATTTGAAAGCAGAATTGGCATAAAAGCACAAATTCTAGCAGATTTTGTGGTAGAATTCGCAGGACTCGAGCCTGCTAAAGTTGTCAAAACTGAAGAATGGGAAATCCTAGTGGATGGGGCCTCATACCACAAAGGATCCGGAGTCGGCATGTTCATCTGAGGCCCCAAAAAAATCAAATTCTCATACACCATTAAGCTAGCTTTTTTCACCACTAAGAACGTAGCAGAATACGAGGCGATCACCAAAGGGCTAGAGCTAGCCCGAGATATAACACTTGATTAATTACTACTAAAGAGTGACTCGAGACTGGTAGCAAACCAGATCAATCAAAATTTCAAAACAAAAGACACGGAAATGGCTAAGTATCTCTCTAAGGTAAGAAACCTGATAGAGAAACTAGAGTCAAAAGGAACTGCCTGGAAAATCAAACACATTTTCAAGAAGGAAAACAAGAAGGCAGATGAACTAGCCAAGGAGGTTTCCAGCAAAGATGAATGGAGAAACCTCACATGCCCATACGAGGTAATTACTCACCCGATCAACGAGGCAGATGCGAATATACTAATAGAACAACAGGATTTGGGATGGTTGAAATCCATATACGAATACCTAGCCACCAATCGACTGTTGGGAGATAAAATAGAGGCCACCAAAATAGTATGGAAAGCTATGCGGTTTTACAAAAAATCATACTCCAACGTTTGGAAAAAATGCGTAACAGCTCAAGAAAGGAGCTAAAATTTTACAAGAACTTCACGAAGGAGACTGTGGCTCACACTAGGCGGTTACAACATTAGTAAGAAGGGCTAGCTTGGCCAATTTTTATTGGGAGTCTATGAACCTTGATGTAGAGACATACGTTAAATCCTGCCATTAGTGTTAAATTCACGGCATAAAAATCCCTTGTGCCTCATGCGGTTTAACGATCTCTGCTAACCGCCTAGCCATTCGTAACATGGGGGATAGACATAACGGGACCCTTGCAAGAGGCAAGAGGTCAGAGAAAATGGATATTGGTAGCTATCGACCATTTTTCAAAGTGGGTTGAGGCGGTCGCGCTAAGCCGCATCACACTAGAGAGAGTACTAGATTTTGTTAAGAAAAATATCATAGCACGATAAGGGGTATCGCACCGAATCATCTTTGATAATGGTAAACAAATTCACATCAAACAAGTTCCAGGATTTCTGCAAGGAATTGAAAATTGAAAATCATTTCAGTTTTGTCGCCCATCCTAAAACTAACGGCCAAACAGAAATTATGAATAAAAGGTTGGGCCAGGAATAAAGAAGGGGTAATGGAAAGAAAAGGAGTCTGGCCGGATGAGATAGTCAATGTCTTATGGGTATATCGTATGACCCCTTGCGCATCTACCAAAGAGACGCCTTTCTCAATGGTTTATGGGGTCGAGGCAGTTTTACCCATCGAAATCAGTTGACCCTATGATCGAGTGACATATTATATAGAAAAAAAATGACATCAACATGAGATACCATTTAAATGATTTATAAGAGAAGCATGAAAGAGCTTGCATTGTAATGGCAGCCTACAAGTGCCAAGTATCACGATAAAAAAAAGTGAAAGAAGTACGCCTCCAGCAAGGCGACATAGTCCTCAAGGATGCCACCACCTCGCAAGCGCTAGAAGGCAAAGGCAAGCAAGAGGTAAATTGGGAAGGCCCCTACGAAGTTTCACGAGTAATCGTACCTGCAACCAATAAATTAGAGACGATGGAGGGAAAAAAGGTCCCAAGATTTTGGAACATCTCAAAACTTAGGCCATATTATATGGCTAGAAACTCTTAGAGGGATCAGGCGGTCGTACTCTTTTCCTTCCATAGACTTTTTCCCATTGAGTTTTTTCCATGGAAGTTTTAACGAGGCGGCACCCCCTAGAAGAGATAGATAACTGGATGCATAGAATTCCCGAATGTAATTTTCAATTTATTCAATAAAAAGTCGTTTCATTCAAAACGTGCATATTTAAGTACTGATCATACTTTGAGATTGCACAAAACATAAAACTAAAGCTCTAAATGTATCTAGGTGGCTCAAAATTCTTAAGACCAAAAATTCAAAAAATGGCAAACATAAGGCCATCTAGGCGGCTCAAAATGCTTAAGACCTAAAAAATGAAAAATGGCGAACATGATGCCATCTAGGTGGCTCAAAACACTTAAGACCAAAAAATCAAATGGAAAAACATAAGGTTATTCAGGTGGCTCAAAAGCTTAAGGCCTAAAAATCAATGAAATGGCAGTCATAAGGCCATTTGAGGTGGCACCCTATGCCTAAGAAGTAAAATATTCAACAGCTATCCAAATCGGTAAACACTCACACAAACAAAGCAAAGAGATAAAACATTCAAAAAACTTGTCATTAATTTAGCCAAAGATAGCTGAAATATTCTTACAAAATAGATATAAATAAATGCAAGTCACACTTCACCCCCTCAACATCTTGAGGAAGGGGTGAAGAATCACCATCGCCCTTCTTAGCATTGAGCTCCTTATTGGCCGACTCCTCCGCAACCGTCTCCTCCTCATCAAGCTCATTAAGATATTTGATCCCCACCCATGAAATCATCTGGAAGGTCAGGATGGCAAGCTTTACAAGCCTTGCAAGCCTCGATGATCAGCTGACCATATTCACGTCGATCTATGACCATGTTGAGCAACCCTTCATTGTACTCAGCAATGACTTTGGGAATCTCTGCCTCATAATTCGAGACGGTCTTCTGCAAGTCATCCCGAGATAAATCCATCTCCTCAACACTCTTGTTAGCTTCTTCAACCCTTTTGTTAGCCTCCTCAAGTTGACGTACTAGCTCAGTATTATCCCCCTCATCCCAGGCTTTGTCCACCTCAAGATAAATAATGCGTTTGAGCACCTTTTCCAACTCTTGGTTGGTGTGCTTGTAAGTTCTTTCCATCTGACCCACGTCCCGACTCTTCCTCACCAGATCAACCACCCTAGGTGCTAACTAAAATAATAATAAATTTGTTGGAAAACAAAACAAGCAAAAAGCTATGTAAAATAAAGCTAAGAGATCTCAATAGTCATCATGAACATCGCTTTGGACGTTTGCAGTAAGGTTTCAACCGCCAGCTCATCCCTCTCCGAAGGAAGTGGCAGCATAGTCCTCAAAGCACTCAAGATCGAGGCGGTATAAATGGAGGGATTACCATCAACAGTAAGGGATAATAGATCTACCCATATAGTTTTGGAGCTGATTGGCCTCGAAGAGTCAGTCAGGATATCTAATTTAATCTCCTAAGTCAAAACAAGGTTAGTCAACTAAACACGAAACAAGTAAAATAAATAGACATAAGAAAAAACAATCCTTACTGGGTGGAATGGAGCCTCTTCAGTCGTAGAAGGATTAGGCGGCTCCACACAAACTTCCTACTTCATCCTAGCATCCTTAGCCTTACGCTTTCTCTTCTTCTTAGAAGGATCCCCCCGCTGACGATTGGAACTGAATTTTCCAAACCTTTAATCAACTCGGCATCCTCCCGTTCATTGGAATGTTTGTGACTCTTGGAACACTTAGCTGCGGTTTGTGCAAGTTCACTAGTTGATGGAAATTTAAACACTGAAAAAGAAAGAAAAAGGAGTTAATTTACCTGGAAAAACCTTCAGTCCGGGATGATAAATATGATCTAGATTACCAAGCTCAATAATTCTAATGTTCATAACCATGACCCAGCTGATATTTTTACATGGCCATACTCCTTCCCTTAGGGCTCTAAAAGCATATACTTTATAGTCCGAGCTAGTAAGATTATAAGCCATATTAAGTGAAAGGTTCCACTCTATGAGAAACCAATGATGGCGATCTTCTTGCTTGATGAAGATGAAGTAGTGCTTGAAATGCTTTACCGAATCAACTTTTTTCTTGAATTGGTAAAAGTTGCCTCAGTAAGTAAAATGGTAGAGATCTTCATTTACAGTCTTCCTCAAAGAAGCAACCCGCCTAAAGAACTCAACGTCAAACCGCATATCCAATCCCGTGAAAATAAGATAGTGGCCCACTAGATCAATCCAAGCACTGGGATGCAATTGAGCCGGACAAAGGCGAAACTCCCTCAAAACATCATTGATACCTTCGGGCAGTGGGTAAACAAAACCCGACCAAATTTGGTCTATGTAAATCCCAAAGTATCCCTCAAGCGGACGAGTGATCTGTTGGGTCTTAGAGGGAAGAAGAATCTCACACTCCTTGAGCCAAGGTAATACGGATCTTAAACTCCAGATCTACCCGGTCTTGGATCGACTCAATCAAATCAACTCGAGGCGTCATATTTATTATCTCTCTAACCTTTCCTTTTCCCTTGGCCAAAGTTACGAGGTGAGTGGCCACATGCCACCTCATTGGGCAAGTAGAGGCCCTCTTCATCCTATTCGTACGAAAAGAAACTCCGATCGCTGGTTAAGCACCATGGGAGTCTGACCCATCTCTTTATCTAACTTAGCCCATGCCACGGTGGAAGAAGATTGACAACTAGAGGCAAATTTGTTGTGAGACGCTCTATCACCATCTGAATCAGACATGGCTTCATTTAATTTGGGTACCCTGGAGGGTAAGACATAATCAATATAATTTACGTTCAAATGTCTGAAGTACTTTGAGTTCATCTCAGCTAACTCCTTATTAAATTGACTACTAGAAGTGGATGTTGTTCGCCACTTTTCTACTGATAATATAAAAGTTCTAAATATGAACAAATATTGTCAGTACCGCTTATCAAATAGAAAAATGATGATAATTGTAAGTATACAGTTACGATGTAGTTTTAAAAGATATCGATCCCACAGGGAAGGAATTCGGTTCTAGATATCAAATAGAGTTGGAACGAAAGAAAATATAATGATTTGAAGGTTTTGAATGGTAAACTGATGAATAAACAGATGCATGAACAGATTAGAGAAGATGCAAAGTATATAGATATTCCCTAAGAACAAGTATAGTAGAGTAAAATATGCAAAATAATCAAAGTTGTTTTAAACACTAGATAATTTCAACAAAATCAGTTCTAGACGCCCAAATATCCTATAATTCACCGTAGAGCAACACATGAAATGACTTTTCTAATTCTAGGGTAAACGAATTATGACACTTATAAGAACCTGGATAAGAATATTACTATACTTAGTACGGGTCGCTCTCACTTATAATAGCCATATTTACCACTCCAAAAATGTTAGCTCACTAAACAGCTTTATAATCACAGATCCAGATATTATACACAATCATGTTAACCCCGAAATCACTCTTAAAGTTAACTTGAAAGCATATAACGTGATTAATATAAATGACACAAGATGAAATACTCGTTATGACACATAGACAGATCATAAACTTCAAATTAGAAAGTATAAGTAGAAATAAAGTAAAGTTGTAAGGTATGCAAGTGAAAGCTAAAATTGATCAAACCGTATCCACTCTTTTAATAGGAGTCGTCAATTCCCACAATTCCTGCGTTTACTTTGAATTCAATCTTGACTCATACAGAACCTCCGCTAGGATGCTATTCTTTGTGAATATTGAACAAATGAATGTTGAAGAACAGAAACTTTTATTGATAAGTACTTTGCAATTATACTCATACAACAATCACTCGAATATGTAGAGAAATCTAGTGATCGAAATAAGAATCAAATCACTTATAAATTTTTCTCTCCAACACTTTGAACTAGAGAAATCTATAACTTTCACTTTCTATCTATGTCATACACGTTTTCTTCATCTATTGCCCATGCATCTCATATCACCCCCCGAAATTGGTTGATGTGAATTCTATTTATAGAGTGCGAAGGGTTGCATTTATCCAAACGAAGAGTTGTGTCCATTGGTGAAGGGCTGCATCATCTTCAATGTGATTGGATGCAAAAATTCATCCTTATCATCAATGGATAGGCACCTTTTCGTGGCTTCATTGTCCCCAAAAGGTATCTTTTCGTTTGACAGTTGGTGGCGGTTGATGGCGGTTGATCGTCCTTATCCAGCAGTTGGAAGTTAAGAAGAGTTATCCAAAACCATCACAAGTCATGAGCGTAACATACCTATCGCGATTGTGAACATTGGTTGGTAACTTTCTATTTGTGAAGAATGATAAGTCACGACCGTGAATAGGTATCACGATCGTGACATGTGCTTTTCTTCATGATTCTTCTTTTACAACTTTACCGATCTTTGACAACTTTGATCCTAAGCCAATTCCTTACGTTCCATGCATCTTTTTGCACCTTTTTCCCTCTTCTTGCATAGAATTCCATCTTTAATCATTTCACTCCCTAGATTCACCTAGTTTCTGCACTTGCACAAAAAACAACTACATACCACGTGAAATATTTTATATGAAGTATAAAATGACTCTAAACCACATCATTTTATGATTAAAAATATCAAGATAATAAGTGTAATTATACACTTATCAAATGTCAAGTCGATCATTGTCACCTATTAAAATTCTAATCAGTTAGATTATATCCTAAAGAATCAAAAGTTAGTTTAAGGCGGCATAAACAACATTCAAATTACCTATGATAGTAATTTGGATCTAGCAGTAAATAATGAAAAGTTTCAAATGTTCTACATATGAACAAATAGTTTTGGAAACTATCATCAGCATGCAAAATATAATCAGTGCACACCCAAAATAAAATACCCCTAAAATGAAAGATTTGAAGCAAGGACGGTGCTCACAACAACATTCAAAGTAAAACATCACAAACACAATATCCCTTTTCGTAACAGACCTAATTGAACACCAACATCCCAACAATAAACATGCATAATCCAAGACTAGAAGAAGAATTGACATCACATCATTTTTTCAGGAAGCACCAGTATAAGAAACAAACAATAAATCAATTAAGGAAAGAAATGAAAGTGGAAACTTATTTGTGAAGAGGATAAGATTGGATCGGAGAAAATTGGAAATGGAAGCAGGTAGCAGAACTCAATAAAGAAGCCCTCAAGATGGCTAAAAGAAGAGAAGTTTCAGAAAGTAAAAGTAGAGGAGAGAGAAATGAAAACCATTAAATAGGGGGTGAAACGACATCTAAAGTGACACTTCACCCTTGTCTGACATGTATATCACTATTAACCCCACATTCAAAATTTAAAAGTCAAAACATTTCAAATTGTCGCTCAAAATACAAGCGCCCAAAACCTTAGAGCTTGCTCTACAAACTTCTTGAAACTTACGTGATAATAAATCCGCCTGAACCAGGTGGACACTAACGAATCGAGCTCCTAAAAAGAGCCTCGCAACACTTGTGGGGGGACTTCTGATAACATAGTTAAATATGACTAGACGTACCTGCCACTTGTAAATCATCCAAGTGGATCACATCAGCCCCGAATACGGAAGAGACCAAGTCTCCCCTTATCTCACTAAGAGGAAGGGGTCGGCTTGTCTGCCTGAACCGGCCCCGACACCTCAGGAATAAAGAATCTAACTAAGGTCCTAAGTTTGCAGAGAGACTTCCGTGGCTGGAACTCTCGCCAGAGATAAACTTTATCGTATCAATAGTATAAAGATCTATTCAAACTAGAACTCTAGATGATTCACACTTTGAATCGTATTAGGGGACATTCGAAGACAATAAAAGGACCCTTTGGTTCAACTCGCAAAGATACGTATTCTAAACACTCAAAAACTCCATGCCTCCTTTCTTAAATCCGATCTAACTTAATCATCGAAGAAGCTATGCCGGTCACATGGCTAGTCCCCCATAGCAACGGTTTCTGTCTTGCAGGAACCTCCAGACCACGTAAAAAAACCACGTATAGGAGTTTATTTCACACATTCTTAGTAATAATTTTGGTATTGTTTGATTAGTCCATGTACATTGGTTTGCGAATCATGTTCCATAATTATTGAATAGAATAATTAATCTTCAACATGTATCAGAGTTTGACTTCATATTAAACTATTTTTAATTATACTGTAATTGTCTCTAATTTATTAATGAAATATATTATTCGATAAAATAAATCTACTTTGAGCTTGCAAAAGAAATACTTCCCAAACCTAGACCTTAGGCATAAATCAGAAAATTTTTTGATTGCAGTAAAAGAGACTTATAACAGTCAATGTCTGAAGGCAGATGTTATTCCGAAAATTTCGATAATTCCACATGTATTCTAATTTTACACATGATATAGAAGGTTGAATTTGAAATTTGCAATCTTTTTTTTAAAAAAAAAATTACGCAAATGCGTTTATATTATTAAATAACAAAGGAAAATCCCCAACGCACCCCGGATGTGGATTGAACCTGTGATCTACAGAATTATAACTCAATCTCTACCACTAGGCTATTGCAATCTATTCATTCATTTATTTGTCAAACAAAAACTTTTAATTATTTATAAATAATTTATTTGAGGCCATTGATTTTGACGGCGACGATAAAATCAGAAAGCAATGAATACGATTGGTAAAGTAGAGCAATGAATGAATATGCAATCACCATTACGTTGCACTGCACTGGATCACTCCTTCAAACAATGTCAAAGTGAAGTAACTTGCCGTTCAAATATTTGTCTCCTTTCATTTTCGATCACTTCACTCACTCTCCACAGTTACAGCTAAACAATGGGGTTTGATACTGTTAGCAATCCCTGTCCTTCTACTCCGCCTTCTTATGCATCCATTGCTCCGCACAGAAGCCGAGATCTAGATGAATGTTTCGGTTGCAAAGAGCGCGGCCATTGGTATTCCAATTGCCCCAATAAAACCCCCAAGAGATCTCCCTCTTCCACCCCTGGCCCATCCTCTAATACTTCTTCTGATTTTCCGGTGGTTCGCTGCCCTTGTGATTCCGGCATTTGTCGCGTTCGCACCTCCTACACCGACAATAATCCTCGGCGAAATTTCTATGCTTGTCCTGCTGATCAATCTAAGGTTAACTGGCTGTTGATTATACACTCCTTTCGTTTCTACTAATTTGCAGTTTCTTTTCGTAATTTCAGGGGAGGTGTGGGTTTTTTGTATGGTGTGATGCGATAAAAGGAGTTCCTGCTTGTGCTTGTGGCGCTGGGACTTGCAGCTTGAATAGAACATCTACTGGTCCAAATGAAGGGAAATGGTACTTTGCTTGCCGTATCAAAAAGGTCAGTTCTTTTACATTAGGTTTTCTGACTCTCATTATCTTGATTCTTGATCAATTTGGGGAAATATTTTGTTGTTTAAATTTTTTTAACGAAAATGCATAGTTTGGGTGTGAACTCTTCTATTTTGTGTATTGGCCATTGATTGTCATTGATATTAGGCTGGTTTTTACAGCTTCGTGGTGCTGCAATGCTAAACTTATATCTGTTTGTTCTTTGAATTCTAATTATTGGCATCATTGGCTTGTAGAATTAAACATATTTGAAGTGAATTGCAACTTGCAAGTTTTTCAATCGATAAAAGTATCACAAAGAGACATTTGAAATAGGTTGCTAACAGCACAGGCATTTGGAAGTATACTACATCGATTATTCCTTTTTATGCTAATTATTTGTGATTAAATTACTGTGAAAATGGTACAGAACCATGGAGCATGTGACTTTTTCCAGTGGGCTGACAATGAGTTAAATTCAAAGCTGAACAAGAAGATACAGGGTGAAAGAAAAGGCTACGATTCTCATCAAACCAACTTCAACTATGGAAACATTGCCTCGCACAATGAAGAAGTGAACTCAAAATATCCAGTAAATGTGTTACAATCAGACTCAATTATGCAAGATGCGAACACCTCCAACCTTGTACCAGGGAATGAACTTCAAGTTTTCCAATTAAAACCAGTAGCTGAAACTGAGAATCGTTCCTTGAGAGAACTAAGCAGGAATACCTCTGATGCTGGGATTACCATACACGAAGGTTTAATTTCTGTGCCTTTTTTTCTTACTCTCTTCGAATAATAGATCCTGAGATTTCACCTTTTATCTCTTCTTCGTTCATTTTGGTTTTTTCCTGTAGCATTACCATTGCACAACATCGATGGGTGATAATTTATTCCCATTTTCCTTGTTGTTACTATATGCTGTTTTTTGAGGCCTTCATGGATTTTGCTGGTTCAGGCTCTATTCTTTTCAACTTATCCACTTGCCAATTCAGTTCGGTACTTATGAATACTGCATTCCTATAAATTTACTCTGGAATAAGTACTTTTCAGTTATATTCAATTCACCTGCAAATAAGTTTAAATTAGCAGAACCTCGGTCTTCATAATGTGCATATATCTGTTGTTGTACGCATAGTTAATCTTGTGTTAGTGTTTCTTCTTTCTCGTATTTTGGCACTCGAACATGTCTTTAAGCAATAATTTTTCCTCCTTACAACCCAGTTATCAACGCAGAAGATGAGGATATGTCTGGTGTGGAAGTCTCATGTCCATCTGAAACCCAGGTTTTTGGTGGTTTCTCTCTCAAGGCTTTAGCATTAAAAAACCCTTGTGGTAGAAAGCAAGATAACGATGCCTTATCGAAATCTGTCTTCAATAAACTAGCGCAATCTCTCTTCGACATTCTCGAGGACATGGGCCCACATGACCCTAATCAAATGTTGAAGGTTGCAGAAGCCATTTTCAGCTCCTTACAAACCCTGTCCATTGAATGCGGTCCTTTCGTCCAGGCTGTGAAGGACTACATCATTAACATCTCGAAGCTCAATTCAATCGAGGGTACAATGCACAATCGTCTCTCCTCACAGGAACTCATCAGTATTTGCGAAAACGAGAAATCCCGACTCAACGATTCTTCTCGCCTTCATTCGGAGGCATTGGCAGCATACCGGGCTTCCGAGATGCAACTTCAATCACTCGAAGAGGAAATTTTGCATATGAAAGGAGCGCTTATTCGGCTCGAGCAACAGTTGTTGTGCTGTAAGGCAGAGACATCGACACTCAAAGCTCGGTCTGATGAAGCTTCTAAGGAGATGTTGGAGTTGGAGAAAAGTGTTCAGGATGTAGATTTTGATTTGGCTGAAGCTATTGAAGTTGAGCATCAGCGAGAATTGGCTTCTAATGCTGCAAGGGCTGCTTTTGAAGATGCTAAGGTTTGGCTTCAACGATGATGTATTGTAAGAGCTTAATTACAAGTGTAGATATATGTAGAAGATAGTTGACTGTAAACCCAAGTTAGCTTGACTATCATATATGTGGAAGATTGTAATAATAGTGACTGATGTAATTGTGTTATAGTTCAAATATTGTTTAGAGTTATGTAATTGTGTGATGATAATGCTTAATGCATGTAGGGGGTTACATAGGTTTGTCAACCAGCTGAGCTCCAACACTGACTGTTCAAGCTCAGTTTTAACCAAGCTCGAGTTTCGGTCAAATAGAGCTCGAGAAGAGCTCAAGTTCAGAGCTTAAATCGAGCTTAGTTGAGTTTAGTCGAGTTTTAACCGGATATGTTAATTGAATTTTTTTACAAGTTTTAGCTAAATTTGAATTTACTTTTATAATTTGATTTCACAGATAAAGTGTATTTAAAATTTTATTTACAAGCTTTGGCTTAATTTCGAACTTACTTTTTTGTATTTAAAATATATTTTATCTCTCAAAATTACTTAAATTTAACATTACATGTGTGTATATGTACATTTAATTTTCATATTATACTTATAATTTAATTTATATGATAAATAAAATTTATTTAATTTTGACACGTTCACGAGTCTATTGACGAGCTTATTTGTCAGTAGTTTGTAAGTATATTAAAAAACCACTATCGAGCATGTTCACGAGTTTTCAAACAATTACCTCATTGTTCAAACTTTATTCTTTTACTAAAACGAACCTAAATTTGTATTCACGATCAAGCTCGTTTATTAACGAGTCGAGCTCGAACAAACTTTAACCGAACCGAATATCTAGTTGTTCACAAGTTGTTATGTTCGTTTACAACCCTAACTATTCATGGCATGGTGTTGTGGGTTTTACTTTTACCCTGGGCTTAGTTTGGGTCTTGTGATCGATTATTGACCAGTTGTATTCTTTGTCAACATCAATAAAATTTGGGTAGATAATTATAACCTCCCTATTATTTGCACTATTACATTATTACCTCCGTAACTTTTTTTAACATAACTCATGTCTCTCTTTAGTTTATTTCCATCCAACTGTTACTCTTCTTGTTAACTTTTTTAACTTTTCCATTCAAATAATTTTTTCTTTGACAAAATTACCTTTTTCATGAATTATATTTTTTTCCTTATCTTTCACCTTCCATTCCTAAGCTTTTACGTATAATTTCACTAATTCAAATAACAAAATAATAATAATTGAAACATCATTTATTTTTTTTTAATTTCTTATAAACCTTCGCATAAGGGTTAAACATTACTGAACAATAAAATTTAATATTTTTTTATTACAAAAAAGGATAGTATGCTAATTATATATTTTTATCTTCATATTAAACAAACCAAATCAATTACTTTAAGTCTAAAATCAACGAGATTTTGTGAAAATTAATTAATAGTTTTGAAAATTACTTACTAGTAAAGGATTATTATTACCATATTATCATCATTTCTGGTTACAATTATCTTTCAATTATCTGACAAAAAAATTATAAGAGCTTTGATTATATATTATCTTACTAATTATATAAACTAACAACTTAATGTTAACTTTTTTAAATTAGTTTTGCTTGTAATTGAATATTAGTTTAAGCTTGTATAAGCTTTGACCAATTCGTTAGTCATTGATTTGTCAACCATTA
>CATIWQ010338093.1:0-10501 GCA_949673415.1 Euphorbia schlechtendalii | reverse complement strand
ATACTTTCTATTTCGAAGTTTATGATATGTCTATGTGTCATAATGCGTATTTCGTATTAAGTTTTTTATGTTAATCAAGTTATATGCATTAGAGTTAATTTTAAGAGTAGTTTCGGGGTTAACAATATCGTATATAATCACTGGATCTGTGATATAACGCTGTTTAGTGAGCCAACATTTTTGAAATGGTAACTTGCTAAATGTGGCTATGTGAGAGCGACCCGTACCAAGCATAGTATTGACGTTGTCCAGGTTTATATGATAGTCTTAATTCGTTTACGCTAGATCTAGAAAAGTCATTTCATGTGTTGCTCTGCGGCGAATAATTGAACATCTGAGTATTTAGAACCGAGTCTATTAGATTAGTTTAGTGAATCGTAAAATCTTTGTTGAACTTGCATGTTTTCTCTGCTTTCCTTATTTTGTAGGGAAAATCTATATATTTAGGTTCTCTAATCTTTCATACCTATATTTACTTATTTTTCATTCTAACCCTTCTTTCCTAACCTTTACCTTATTATATTTTATTTTCCTTGTTGATCTTTAGAGCTAGCCCTTCCCTGTGGGATCGATATCTTTTAAAACTACCTCACAAATGTATACTTGCAGTTATCATCATTTTTCTATTTGATAAGGGGTACTGATAACGCTTATATTTCACGTGAACAAGTTTTTGTCACCATTGATATATAGCCAAATCTTATGAACAAACTATTAAACTTATCAGTAGAAAAGTCATGAACAACTGAAGAATAGATAGATGCATGAACAGATTAGAGAAGATGTAAACTATATAGATATTCCCTAAGAACAAGTATAGTAGAGAAAAACATGCAAAATCATCAAGAAGAATTCATACACTAGATTATTTCAACAAAAGCAGTTCTAGACGCCCAAATATTAATAATTCACCATAGAGCAACACTTGAAATGACTTTTCTAGATCTAGGGTAAATGAATTATGACACTAATAAAACCCTGGATAACAATATTACTATGCTTAGTATGGTCGCTCTCACATAGCCATATTTAGCAAGTTACCACTCCAAAAATTTTGGCTCACTAAACAGCGTTATAATCACAGATCCAGTGACTATACACAATCTCGTTAACCCTGAAATCACTCTTAAAGTTAACGCGAAAGCATATAACTTGATTAATATAAATGACGCAAGATGAAATACTCGTTATGACACAGACATATCTTAAACTTCGAAATAAAAAGTATAAGTAGAAAACAAAGTAAAGTTAAAAGGTATGCAAGTGAAAGCTAAAGTTGATAAAAACGTATCCACTCTTTAATAGGAGTCGTCAATTCCCGCAATTCCTGCATCTACTTTGAATTCGATCTCGACTCGTACAAAACCTTCACTAGGATACTATTCTTTGTGAATATTGAACAAATGATTGTTGAAGAATGAAAACTTTTATTGATAAGTGCTTTGCAAACAACAATCGCTCGAATAAGTGGAGAAATCTAGTGATCGAAATAAGAATCGAGTCACTTATACATTTTTCTCGCTAACACTTTGAATAAGCCAAATCTATACAATTTTCACTATCTATCTATGCACACACTCTATACCATGCATGTCATCCCCTATGCCATGAAATTGGTTGGATGTAAACCTTATTTATAGAGTACAAAGGGTTACGTCTTTCCAAACGAAGAGTCGTGTCCATTGGCAAAGGGTTACATCACTTCAATATGATTGGATGCAAAGTTCATCCTTATCCACAATAGAAAGGCACCTTTTCATGATTGGTCTACTTCCAAGAGGTGTCTTTTCATCTATTCTTATCCGGTAGTTGGTAGTTGAGAAGAGATAACCAATAACCGTCATAAGTCGTGACAGCGAATCACATGTCGCGATCATGAACAATGGTTGGCAACTTTCTTTTTATGAAGGGTGATAAGTCGCAACTGTACATGGGTGTCACGATCGTGAACAATGCTTTTCTTCATAATTCTTCTTTGGCAACTTTCTTTTTATGAAGGGTGATAAGTCGCAACTTTCTTTTTATGAAGGGTGATAAGTCGCAACCTTGTATATTTTTTGCTCCTTTTTCACTCCTTTAAAACCATATCATTTTATAAGTAAAAATATCATGATAATAAGTGTATTTATACACTTATCAGCTACATTGGACCTAATTGAGAAATACGGGATCGAACACCATCGATCATCACTGTATAGACCACAAGCCAATGGTGCGGTAGAGGCATCAAACAAATTAATCAAGAAAATCCTGAGCAAAATGGTTGTTACCTACAGGGATTGGGATGACAAGTTACCTTTCGTAGTAATTAAAACTCCCACTGATCAAACCCTTTTCTTGTTGGTGTATGGGATGGAAGCAGTTTTGCCTGTTGAAATGGAAGTAAAATCGCTCCGAGTGGCCTTAGAAGCAAGACATGAGGAGTCAAATTGGACAAAGGCAAGATTTGAATAGCTGAACATGATAGATGAGCAATGCCTAAAAGCATTGGATCATTTGCAGATGTACCAACAATGCATGGCTAGGGCGTACAATAACCGAGTTAAACTTAGAAACCAACCTTTGAAAATAGGGGATCTAGTTTTGAAGCAGATGAGACCGTCGAATGTGGATGTTTGAGGAAAATTCAACCAAATTGGGAAGACCCTTATGTGGTGAAGAAAATTCTAAGCAAGGGAGCTGTCAGGATCATGGATATGGACGGGAACGAATTCGTCAACCCTATTAATCAAGAAAAGCTCAAGCGCTACCACGTTTAAAGGAAAAAGTAATGAATTAAAAAGCCGTACACAAAAAAAGAGGAAAAAATGTTTGACAATTAGCATTTGGCTAGCTGGGCAATAATTAGGACCGTTCTTTATGGGAAAATAATAAGATGTCCACTGAGTCGAAAACCCGTGAAGGGCGGCTCAGGCAAAAATTAGGGCACTGTGTGGAATGGAGGGACCACGAGTTAGAAAACATGTTCTAGGCTAGCTGGTGGCATGATTCAAATAGTTGGAAAACTTGTACCATTTTTAAAGTCATTTAATGAAATATGATATGTTTGCAAAGGTTTATGTTTATGTTATGTGGATGTGTGCATACAGAATATCGCAAGTAAACATAGTAAATTTCGATAAAATTGCATAATGTCAAAAGCAATCCAAAAACAAACGAAACACATGGTTTAGAAAACAAATATAAAAGATTATGGCAAATAGACATAGATCTAAGGGTGCCAATCACTCCACCGAGCACGCTTCCTGGAATTATGAGGAAGGGGGTCCAAACCATCTTTGTCCCTCTCTCGTGGGATACCCTAAGATGGTGATCAACATCTGGAAGATTCTTGATCTTGCCTAGCCACTCACGATAGAACTCGTTAGTGTCAGTGGTCTCGGGGGCGTTGTAATCCAGCGTGATAACTGTAGTACAAGCCCAAAGCCTTCGTATAGCATCTAGTGAGTCAGGACCAAAATCATGGAAATGAGTCGAGTATAGAAGCTTGGGAACCTGCTACTGATGTCCATATTTCCTACACAGGCTGGAAGGAGAATAGGAGGTGACACCAAATAACTCCATCAATATGCCAGAATCATGAACATTTGTCACCACAAACAGAATCTCCAACCAAGGGCTAAGCAAACGAACCTAGGAAGCCCGATAGAGTCCTAGAATCTCAATCCAAGCCTCTTCACTCAGCGAGCGATGGTCCTTCTTGACGAAACCCCTAGGATTATAATGTGAAGGAAGGTACCGAGCCTTCACTAAGCAAGGATCAACAAACAAGCGAAGCTTCTCCAACAGCCACACCTCTGAGAATTTCGTTTAAATAAGTAGCAAAAATCTCAAATTGGTCACCCACTAAGTCCGGGTTGATTGAAGCAGCATCCAGGTGAACCAAGCTCTCTACTAGAGATAATGTCGAGGGAGATAACCTGTAGAAAGTGAATCAATCATAGACAACAAACAGAATGGGGAAATCGCGCCAACTCCATAAACGAACTCCGCTAGAAGAAGTAGAGCCACCATAGAGGGCCACGCGAGATGAGAGCTGGGCGTAGTCTCGCACCAACCAAGAACAACCTCGACTCGAAAACCTTCAACGTTAGGAGGAGCTGATAGAAAGCGCCTGCTGGACTCCAAGTTCCACAAGCCTCGTAGCTTATCCTCGCCCCCAAACTAAAAAGTAGGGAAAGCGAAAGATAGCCTCACCTGGAATAACAGGCTTGGGTTCTTTGGAAAGGGAAGCCCCAAGATAGCATGATATTCCTGGACCGTGGGATAAATCTCGAAGTCTGTAAAGTGGAAGACATGGGTTGCAGGGTCCTAGAACTTCAGGGTAGCATGATAAAGGCCATGTTCACAGGCCTGGAAGCAAAATAATAAAGACCCCATAGATAAAAGATCTCAAGCCTTCGCTAATCAGGCCCCCAGATGGTACGGAGAAAGGCCCTAAGATGCTCATTATGAGTCAACATCAGCAAAAAAAAGAGCTAAAGGAAATCCCTTAAGACCGGTGTTGCCTACACATGGCAACCACATACATTAGCATAACATATTCATTCATTCATGCATTCACATAAGATATTCACAAACACACAAGCATATTCATAAAAACAAACACAACAAGTAAAGACCTAGCGCACAACGGCCAAAGTCCTCTTTTCTTTCATAAAATCCAAGTTTTTTTTAAGGTCTACAAGAAAAGCCTATCTAAAGATCTGGTTTGAAAAGAAAGAAAAAAGAACTAAAGTGAAACAAGAACTCCTAAGCAAGCGTCACCTATACGTCATCTCCACCCATCAAATCTCTGGGCGTTATAGTAGATATCTCATAATCCTTAGGACATAGGTTACCGAAAGCTCCATCGACCTAACAGGATGCAGGAGGAGGCTGTGGATCTTGGAGAAAGATGGCGTCCCAATCAAGAGTAAGTAATGGCCTAGTGTTTTGATCGTCAAGTAAAGCGCTGAGGTCAAAATCAAGAGTGTGGGAAAAACTCGAGGTAGCGACTTGAGCCCGATCGCCTGCGATATTTTATCACAACAACTCTTGATGCTGAGCCTCCAAACTATGATAGTGAGCGTTAGGGCTCTAATAATAAGCATCCAACTCCTGGTGGTTAGTCTCCAAGCCATAATAACTGGAATCCAGATCCTAGTAGCTAATATCCAACACCTGGAAACGACCGTTAAGCTCCTGATAGCGCTGCTCATACTCATCGCCCCTTGCTGCCATCACCTAAAATCATAGAAACATTCAATGAAAATCATATTTATATATATAAGAACGTAACATTTCATGCAAAGTCAAGCATAAAACAGCTCGAGAAAAGGAAGATACACGTGTGACTCCATCCTGAAGATACATCATATCCCTCAATGAAAGGGAATGTCTCGCCACGCGATCCATCTCCTCGTGTGCTACTTGCAAAAAGAATAAACAAACACCAAACACCTTGAAACCGCTACATTACGGTTGAAGACAAGATTTTTAATCAAAGACTCATGTGAGTGGTGTCAGATGGATCATAGGCTAGTGTGTGGTAGCTTTGAGGGAGAGGCACCTATTGCGCAGACCCCGTGAAACCCATCAAACTGAAAGATGAGTCGAGTTGAATCGCGAACTTCCCTTAATAACACCCGAAGAAGATGTGCTCATACCCCCCGACCGATGCATTCAGATCGGGAACATGGGCCATCTTCTAGGCGACCTCCTGCAGAGATAGACAAACTATCAGAAACAAGGTTAGTATAAACAAACAAAACATTCAACACAATTCTCATACCCGAAAGCCTATGCCGGTACCACTGGTAATCGCACAGGATCCTTTAATTCCCTAACCCCTAGACCATGCAGGAGGTCGCACTGCCTCCGTCTAAGTCAGTGAATGAAGTGGGAGAAGACTGTCCTTAATGAATGCCTCGTAATAGCCACGGCGGTTGGAGAGCCTCACATCATGCTCCTCAAAGAATAGATGCCTTTGCTCGGGATCGGTAATCACTAAGTGCACCCAAAATAGTCTAGTGGGAGGCACCGGAGGGATGCGTCTCTCTAACACTGGCTTAGTCCACCAGAATTGAATGCGCTCACCAGGTAACACTTGCGAGTCCTAGGTCCCTCTAGAATAAAGCGACACTTATCCACCTCTCTCCTGATCTCCTTCGCCATATGGCAGCTATGGAGCCCCCTCCAGGGGTTACGATCCACCTAAAAGGAAATAGCAAACTAAAAAAGGGTGAATTTTGGGTAAAAGATGAATGTAGTCCTATCTACCGAAACAAGGATCCTCACTTGCTCAAGTGTCAGAACGCAGAGATACTGATAATAGCCTACAGAATCCAATGTATCTCCCTTGAAAGATGATATGCCATACATGGAGAGTCATCAGGGGCATCAGTAAATCATAGGGCGAGAAGGAAACCATAGAAGAAAGCCCATGCTTGCAAGATGAAAAAAATTCAATCAAGATTAACAAAAAAATAACTGATATTCACAAATCGCAGAATGAACAAACACTACTTGGAGAACCATGGGGCAGCATCGCAACGATAGTAAGTGAACCCGCGTCATCAGATTAAGTGAAAAATATGTCTGGGCTAAGATCTCCCAGGGCCAGTTAAGGCCTGTCCAAATCGGCCAAAGGCTCGATCAATCCGTACTTGATCTCGTTGTTCGAGATCGGGAAGAAGTTTACACTTAACAGGGTGATAAAAAAGGAGCCAATGTATAACGGAACCTCGGTTGTTGAATAGACCATCTACCAGTCTAATACTTGACTAGTACGCTATAACGTAACGCTCGGCCTCTTGGGTCAACACCGAGGAAATCTCTGATGCAATGACAGGTGGTAGGAGTTTTGAAGAACTGCTCTAAGAAAGAATCAAAATGAATCACAGTACCGGTCTAGGGAAGATTGGTGATAGCTACCACATCGGACAAGGTGATGGTGACCTCCCCAATCGGAAGATGAAAAGTGTGTGAGATATCACTCCACCTCTGAGCCAATGTGATAAATGTAGCATATGGTAATAACGTGGGCCATAAAGACCAGGCCAGGTCACCAAACGCAGTGGCCTCGATGGCCTGAATAAGCTCCGACCTAGAGGAAGTATGGCACCACCAAGTCTGGATGCTGGAATACCCGCCCGCGTAGTGAAGTGTAGGGGACTACAAATAAAGTCAAATAAAACACATATCGGAATTAAAAATAAATTATTTATGAAAAATGTTTTTTTAACAATCATGGAGACCTCGAGGGGCATCGTCGCCAGAAATTCTGGCGAGGTCCCTATGGGGCCTCCCCGGAAATTTTGGCAAGCCCCGTAGGGACCTCGCTAGAATTCGTCCGCAGAAATTTTCCCAGCAGACCTTAATTTGACTTTTCTCTAATTTTTTTGCACTTTTCTAAACTAAAATTCCCGACATGGTTCAAGTTTTAGTTCAATTCTACTCCCTAAACAACATAAAGGTAAAAATTGGAAGAAAATATAATGAAAATGTTTTAGTAAATACCTCGATCCGTGAAAGATGGAGCTGGGCCGGAAAATCAGGATCTAGTGTCTCTATAAGAGTGGTAGGAGTAAACCCCAGCATGGTGTCCCTCGCACTCAAGCCATAGGTGACATTGATATCGATAGAGAAAACATCACCCTGATCAGTAGGTTGAGGAATAAGACTAGAGGGGAACCGGAGCTGCCTGCCAGCGAGTTTCGACAACATCTTTTCTAGAGAAAAGGAAGAGAGAAAGTATTTAGAGAGAATAAGAGTGAAAAGTGAGAAAATAAGGAGAGAAGAGTTATATTTATAAAGAAAGTAAGTGGACCCCACCTATTTATATTCTCCAATAAAAGCCTCCTAACACTACGGGACAATGCATGGGACATCTTTGATATTTCCCTAACTCACTAAATTTATTTCTCCATGTTTTAATTTTTTTGATTGAAGGGGCAAAAATTTTTGCTTTGCATAAACTCCATTAAATAAATAAAACATTCATTTAATTTTTTTTTAAATTAAATTTTCTCTGATTTGTCACAAGAATCAATTCAATTTCCTACTGAGGAAATGAAACTGAAGAAGGAAACGAGATTCTAATTCGATTCACTTTTTAGGTAACCTACTTTGGCAATTCCAACAAGTAAAGCCAACTGGAGGTCAACCCACAAGGGGCACGTAATGACAACACTAAACCCACCCACAAGGGACACTAAACATAAAGGGACTCCGAAGAAAGAAACAGATGACCCAATTAAAGCACAACGCCCGAAAGGAGGGCCCATGTCATCAAGGAAAAAGAAGTAACCAACCTCACTCGTTAGGTATTTTCACAATCCTTTCACCCTTTTCGTGTGATCATAATGGCCATTTAACTCACAGCGATCACATGAGGGGTAGCTATGAGCACGGGATTTTGTACCAGCTCGCACGTTCAATGATAACGGCTTTTCCGGAATTTTATCCTTGAATCACACAATTCTAGATTATCCAGATGCCTTCATATGGGAGTGTTCCTCATCTCTAAATTTGAAAAGGACTCTTAATAAAATTAATTATTTTTCCCTTTTACTCAAAAATTAATTAAAAATACATAAAATATAAAAATACACGGAAAATACATGAAAAATGCGAAAAAGTAGCAAAAATTGGGGATTGGGATCTGGCGAGGCTTCCTCGCTAGAGTATTCTGGCGAGGAATGGTAGAAGTTCTGGCGAGCCTCGTCAGAATTTGTTGCCTTTTTTTGATTTCCGGGATTTTTTCTCTATAAATATTTGGGGAATTTTTGGTATTTAGGATCGAAAATTTTCAGAACAAAATATAGCTTTAGAACTGCAACCAATTTTGGAATGAAACATATATTTTCAAGATTTACACCAACATTTTAACTACAAAAACTAAAAGATGAAGAGTACTACTTTCTAAGGTCAAACAGATATTGTCGAATGGATTCGTATTGTAAGGGTAAGCCTCTAAATTCGTAGAACTGCTAATTCCATGCTCGTTGTCTGTTATTTCTTATTTCGATTTCATCTACGAACATAGATTATTATTATTCTGCTTTATTGCGAATTTTGTAATTTTCTTCCTTCATCTGTAATTTCCTTATTAATGGAGATATATGCTAGAATACCCCCACGAAGGGAATAAAAAATATATTCCCGGATAACAGCCCCCACTATTTTACCATGCAAGCAATTTCACTAATAAAATGAGCAACTAATGTGTTAATTAAAATGAATCATTTTATTTTAAAATGATAAACTCATTACCGCGATCTTTTTCAATAGGCCACACGGGCCTCGCTAAGGCCAAAATTGAGTAAACGTGCAATGTGTTGTAATGTACTCTATGCTAACCTTTGTGGATGCAGGATTAGATGTATGTTTAGGATTTTAATTTTACTTCAGGTATCGCAATTTCAATTATTTTTTTTGGGAAATGTAATTAATAGATTAGGCGTTGCATCCCTTGAGGTTTTGTAAATTATTATCTTTACTTTCTACATTTATTTACCACTTTATGGATGGATTTATCGCTTTCAAATATATGTGAATCATGTATAATAACTCGAAAAATGACATAAGTGCGTGATAAGTGTATAATTACACTTATTATCATTATAATTTTACACAATAAACACTATAGTTTAAGTCATTTTTATACTTCATACAAAAGATTTCACGTAGTATGTAGTTGTTTTTCATGCAATTGCATATACTAGGTAATTCTTGGGAGTAAAATGAATTAAAGTAGAATTCTATGAAAAAAGAGTGAAAAAGGTGCAAAAAGATGCGTGGAACTTAAAGATTTGGCTTAGGATCGAAGCTGTCAAAGATCGGTGAAGTTACAAGAAGAATTCTAAGTAAAACTCAATTCACGGTCACGACAATCATTTGCGGTCGTGAATTTTTTACTTCAGAATCAGAGGATTGCCAATCAAAGATTCACGATCATGACATGTATATCGCGGTAGTGACATGGACGGTTTTCTAGTATTATCTTCTTAACTACCAACCGCCAGATAAGCATGATCAACCACCATTAACTGCCAACGAACAGACACCTATCAGGAGTCAACCAATCATGTAAAGGTGCCTATCCATTGTGGATTGAATCAAAGCCTCTCAACCAATCACATTGAAGAGATGCAATCTTTCACCAATGGATGTGACTCTTCGTTTGGATAGATGCAACCCTTCGAACTCTATAAATAGGGCTCCAAACCTCACAAATTTTATAGCATTCAAGAAGTGCAACACCGGAGTGCAAAAGGTGGCATTATAATTAGAAAAAGTGAGAGATATAGTTTGTGTGTAGTTAGAATTGCTACATTCCAAAGTGTTAGTGAGAAAATGTTTAAGTGATTCGAATCCTTGTTTCGATCACTAGATTTCTCTACGTATTCGAGCGATTGTTGTATAAGTGTACTTGCAAATCACTTATCAATAAAAGTTTTCGTTCTTCAATGTTCGTTTGTTCGATATTTGGAAAGAATAGCATCCTAGTGGAGGTTCT